>APFE031255025.1:185007-341852 GCA_000404065.3 Pinus taeda | reverse complement strand
TAATTAATTTGAAATTCTAAAAGTTACACTTATGTTTAGTGATGTAATTAGAAAAGAAAATCCTAAAAAGGTTTATTAATTCATGACGAGAAAGAGATGTTGTAGGAAAAAACCATACTTTTACCATATTAAGTTTGGTTATGGATATATTTATTAAGATTTCTAAGTATTTGTATGTTTATTATTATTTGAATTATATAATTTAAAGTATTTATATTTTTTCTCATCTTTATAAACTTAATTTATATTTTTATTGTTAATGTTGTTAGATGTTTGGTTAATTTTATATTAATAAATATTTTATTGAATTCTTTTGGATGAGGTATATTAATTTACATTAATAAATTTATTAAAAATATATTTCATAAATGTGTGGAAATATGTTTTAATTTTTCCTACATAATTCAACACAAAAAAGAGGAGAAACAATCTTCATAATAAAATTCTCAAAATATTTTGATGTTTCCCAACAATTTTATATGCCAATGATCTTATCCATCTTTCTCGTGTAGATATATAGAAGATCAAAATCAAACCATCCTTTAATAGTGGTGTACATCATATTTTAAATAGAATGGGATAACAGTTCTGGTAGTTGTTTGGAAAGTAAAAAACTATCCATCTTTTTACAGTGGTCTGTATAAACTTTTAAAGAGAATGGGAAAATAGAAAGTAAAACTTTAAAACATGTGTTAGAAATTTTATTTATTTTTTATTTAATACAAATAAATTATTGTACAATACAAAAGCAAGGAGGTGGGAAAAAATATATGCATTTCATACATATAGGGAAAATAATAAATATTCATTTATCAATCATTATAATAATGTGTTAGAAAATTATTTGTCATTGATTGAAAATATTAGTTTACAATAAATTTCAATATATCATAATTCTCATGGCAAGGGCTATCGCCATAAAGGGAATGGTTCATCTCGCTTGATCTTTTTATTGAAGATAAAATTAAATATAGAAAATATTTTTAAAATACATACAAACACATTTATTTCCACTCAAAAAATTTCTTTTAAAAATAAATAAATAAATGATGATAATAATGATGATGATGATTAACGTCTAATAAGACCAATGCAGTCTATTGAACCTTAAGAGAGAGATTAATTGAGAATCTTTAAAATTTTATTTCTATGATTAAAAAGGAGAGGAAAAAGCATACCCAGGTCACTATACTTGTGTTGGCTTAGAATATCAAGAAGGTTGGAAGTGTGGAAAATGTTAGGGAAAAGAGAATGGATGTGGGTAAGAGTCTTGGAATCCAAGAGAAAGTTCTTTCCATCTTCAACCCTCTTAGTATAGAAAAGGCCACAAATATTTTCAACCCAATGAGTTTTAGGAATATACAAACACCAATTCTTTCAACCCAAGGAGTTTTAGGAAGATACCAACATCCAATTTCACTTTGCGACTTATGAGAATTTATTCTTATCTTTGAAATGTTTATTTTTTTCTTAGTATTGGTCAAGACAAAAAGGTAATTCTGGTTGGTAAGAGCGGGGTTGATCCCCTCCTTATAATACCTTAGCTTCCTTTCTCCCTCTAGCTCCTTATTAGACTACAAATTATCCTTAAATTTGGAAGAAATAGTATTTTTTATACTATCCTTATTGTCCAAAATTATCTCCTCCTTTATTCCCCAATGGTTGAGCTAGGAGTAGGCATCCTTGTGCCACCCTTGCTTGAGTTGGAGGTGAGGGTTCTATCTAAATTTAGAAGCAATTTTTTGGGTACCTCTTAGCATCCATGTTTCCAATATTTTTCTTATACACCAAGTACCTAAAAACATTCAATAGATAGGATAGGGAATGTCACGTTTAATCTTGAGGTTGTAGGTTATAAATTGGTTTTGGATTAGTTCAATCCTCATACATTGGAGAGCTCCCTAGTTTATAAAACTGTAAATATAAAAGATATTCTTGATATTTCCTTTCTTATACATTTTAAATCGTGCAGATTATATAGATGATATTTTTTATAAGCAACATACTATGTTATTATGTAAAGTGATAAAAAAAATTAATATGTAGTAATATTTATATCTGTTGAGTGGTGGGAGTCTTGAGATGACTCAATGTTTAATCTTAGGCTTGAAAAATCACTACTCATGGACATCTAAGTCTTCAAAATCACATGGAAATTGCACTCTCCCTAGGCCACACCAGACATTAAGATGTTGCTGGAGTTTTTCCCATGAAGTTTTGAGCCAGCGAGATTGACATCATGGAATGCCTTAATATCTCACCTGATCACTCTCTATTCTACGCTTGTGGGTTATTATTTTTTAGTTTTAATATTTGAATTGATACATGTATCTATTTTGGAATACGATTTTTATAATTTTGATTGGTGCGTTTATTTTGGAAGAGAGTTTTTAGTTTAATTATCAATAATTATTATCTTAATGGTAGGGATTTAACCTTGATAGAATATTTTAAAATATTCTTAATAGTATACACAGATCAAGGGTTAAGTTTTAGCTCCAAAGTAGTTATGCATTTTATTTTCCTTTTAATTAAATAGATTAATTAAAATAAATTTCATATGAACAAGGGTCATATAAAGTGAAACATAATTTTTTTGGCATATGTTATTGATAGGTCATGGTGCAAGCACATGGTACTGTAACAACGCATATTTGTAGATTAACAATTTTTATGGTAAAGTGAGAGTAAATCTCCATGGATAAGAACATTATTCCACATTTTCTTATACATTAATTATTTTATAATTAATAAATAAATTAGAAGAAATATATTAATAAATAATAATAATAATTTTAGAAAATTTCAATATGCCTCAACTATTCATGCGTAGTCATAACGGTGGTGGGGTTAGAGGCCAACAAGTTCATTAACAAGCATAGAATAGGCTCAGGATGTTGTAGCCCTATTTCACTTTGTCACTCCATCCAATATTTGTGAAGAAATTCACTAGTTAGAAACATATCCTTACAATGAGTGCCAAGCATATTCATATATCTTGGAACAAGTAGTGAGCTAGCTTCCTAATCCTCAATATATTAGGTGGTGAATGAATTGGTACACAAACTCTATCACTCTTCATTGGTAGCTAAAGAAACTTTTAGGTTTTGTCGTGAAAGAGGAGTACAAAGTTTGAAATTACATTATTTCTACTTGAATAAGATTAAAAGGGGTCAACATCATCAATTCTCCCGTTTGGTTAGCATGGATGTTTTTCTAGCTCATGCGGAGATTCATCTTCAATGTGAACTAAGCCTTATGGTCTTGTTGGTACTAGTGTACATGATCCTGCTCAGATTTTGAGAACTTTTCATGACTTGCTTTGATTTTATGTTTCTTCTTGTTACTCTGTATCCATTAGCATTAATTATTGACCATTGTAGTAGACACTTTACTTTGACTCGTGATATTACATTACCGGTCAATTGTAGTTTCCCTCGTGGAAGATTGAGACCCATAATGTTATGAAATATCATGATATGAGATGTTTTGGAATAATATAACATGAAATTTTGAGGTGAAAAAAAAAAACTGTAAAAATGCTATATTTTAGTTAGTTTCTATGACTTTATAATTTTACCAATGTGTGATGTATTATGAAGTAACTATTTTGATGTCTATTAAAATTTACGAACTATTTAATTTATATCACTCCACTAGTAATAACTCTATATATCAAGATTAATTATACATGCAAATACAAATAAAGGTACATGACACATTATATTTATATATAAATAAAAAGAGTCATAAAAATGATATTTGTATAGAAATATTTGGGGTTATCTATGATGATTAGGCCAAATGGATATTATCTTCCCCACCTAGGTTCAAGTCCCTATTGAAGAATCTAGGACAATTAGGTGTAGTGTGATTCTTCTTCACTTGATAACATTTTGTGAAGCACTTTAACAATTATCTTAGCTTGATATTCTTATTATTATTAGTGCATGTGTTTCATAAAACTATTACCAAAAACATAAAGACAAGAACACAAATGTTGGCTATCTATTAGGGCTAAAACATCTCTCTCGTAGAGAGGAAAACCCTTTCGTAAGTTTCTCTTGTTGAAGCTTCTCATTGATCAATGTCACACCCTAGACCCTTGACTAGGATGTCCTCCAAGAAGAAGTCAAGTCCTTCCCCTATTATGCACTTTATTCCCAGCACATAGACTTCCTCCTTCTGGCACTTTGCTTTTCATCACTTTATCCTCCTTCTTCGATCTTTGTCTAGAGATCGACCTTGATTATGTCATCTTCTTGATGAGATGTGCTTCCTCTTTACTTATAGATGATCTTCACTTATTAATACACCCTTCCCTTGGTCCAACGAGGTTCTTCTTGAGATATGTCTGTAAACTAATGAAAAACAACCCTAGTTTTGCCACGTGTGGTAGGAACCCTAGAGAATTAGGGTTATTTTCCTTCTCTAGAGAGATAAGCTTCTTTGCTTTACTTGGGAGGCCTTGGAGGCCTAGTTTCAAGCCCAAAAAAAACTAGTTTATGGAATGTTTGTCCCTGTTGTCATATTTGTAGACTTGAGCTTCCTTTCTTCACATGTGTGATTGTTTGTAGCCCTAGAAACAGTCCCCTTCACTTTGGTTCTCCTTCTCCTTCCTTCACTGCACTAGGAGACCTCTTCGTCATCCTTCATTACCCTTTCTATAGCCTCCTTTCTTCATAGATTTTGGAGATTCTTGGTTGACCTTGTAATGGAGTGGACAACCTCTATCTATAGAGGATTTTCCCTCCTTTTAGGACGACTAGAAGGCTGTAGACCGACATGAATTTATTCCATTTTTTTACTTCATTTGGAGGATGTTTATTGCATGGAGAGGACTTGGACTTTGTTTGGAGGTATTCTGTTGACCTTTATACTATTTTATACATATTGTAACATGCCCTCAAAGGGTCTTATATAAATACATTGATTCTTTGATTTCCTAGAAGCACTTAAACATGTGTTTGACCTAATTCAATGAGAAGGAAACTCATTGACAAATATCATAAAAATAATTTCTATTTTCTTGAATAAATATAAATATCAAGTTTACATTTATGAAGATTGAACCTAGTTACACTTTCTTCAACAACCCCCACAAGTAATGCCTTGGTAAATATTGTTGTAATAGACAATGGGTATAATGTTGTCTTTGGTTATCACATTAGTCTAATGCACTAAAGTTTTTCTCCCAAGGAGGATTCCCAAAATTGGGTAACCCCTTCCCCCCACCTTGATGTGATGGCCCCTCACATGAAAGGGAGCTATGTATCCCACTATACTTGGCGCATCACATGCACTCTATTTATTTCATCGATCATGGCATGAAGTTGGCACAAGGATAAATCTCATTTGAGTATTGCAGGTGGCATAGGGTGGCACAAGAAGACTTGGCAAGAGAATTATATCAAATTGGAAGAGCCAGAGGAAGATATTGACAATATAGGATGACAGTTCACATGAAAGGGCACTAATGATCCCACTTTGCTTAGTGAATTTCATGCATTCACTTCACTTCATTGATTATGGCATGAATCTAGCAGAAGTCTAAATGTCATTCAAATATTGTAGGTGACATAGGGATGCACAAGAGGACCTAACGTTGGTCATCGCATGAATCCAGCACCAGGATAAATGTCATTTGAATATTGTAGGTGGCATAGGGAGGCACAAAAGGACTCTGCATGAGAATTTTATCAAATTGGAAAATTTAGATGAAAATATTGATGATATAGACAATAGGATATCAATCAACATCAACTTCTCCTCATATGAGGATATTTTCCAACAATCATAGATTCCTAAATATTTTTCTCAATAATTATTATGACCCAGTAGTTTTATGCTTACAGCACTAGTATTTTTTTCTTCTCATGTAAGTTTTTAGTTACAAAATGCTATAGTTTATAGGTCTTAAAATCTTTAAAACTATAAACTTATATTACTGGTTTGGTTTCCCTTAAAAGAAATCAGTAGCAAAAATAATTCATTTTATGTAAAATTTGCATTTCATGTAATGTAAGGTTCTTAACTTCATATATATATTCAATATAAATATAAATATCTTACTAGTAATCAAAAATGTAGTTTTACATTACCATTTCCGATAAATTGGTTTGTGAGTTCAAAAATTTATAGAATTCAGAGAAATTACAAGCAACTTAAATACATCTTAAAATAAATTAATTTAATCTCTCAACAAATATGAAAATTCAATTTTACTTTTATAAATGAAATAATGTGAGTATGAATTTAGTTCATATAATACAGGCATTATGTATGATTTTGAAATTTATTTAAGTTATTGAAAATTGTAATTAAAATGATTTTAATTTCATAGCTTTTATATCGTAGTCTAAATTATTAATTTTAATTTTAATGTTCTCCTCTTTGGCCTAACTTTGATATAAACATGTTTTCTGATATTATATTCATTGTGAATCCTTTTTTGATGTGAATGAATTTTTTTCTATAGTTGTTTTTACTTTTCTTTTCTTAAATTCTAACCACCTTACTCCATATCTTTTAAGAGATTAGGTCCCAAAACAAGTTTGTATTTTTGTTGAATCCAACTTAATGGAATATAACATTTTTGTCTATAAATTACTTTAAAGGGACTTATTTTAACAGATGGTTGACAATTTTTATTAAATGAAAATTTAATGTGATTTAAGTAATCTTCCCATTTAGTGGGTTGGTCGATGCATACATGCAGAGCATGTATTCAAGGATATAGTTATTTTTTTCATTCTTTCTAATAGTTTGGGATGGTAAGAAGTACTCAAATTCAGTTTTGTATCTAATTCAGTGAAAAGTGCTTTCCAAAAATTTGATGTAAAATTTTCACCTATTTCAGAAATTGTTATCATTGATACCCCATGAAGTCTAAATATATCCTTCATAAGAATCTTAGCTAGTTGAATAGCTTTGAATGCTAATTATAGTAGGATAAAATGAGTTGACTTACTCATCCTGTCAACTACAACCATGATAGAATCATGTTGTCTTCTAGTTCTAGGTAGCACTATAGTAGAATCTAAGGAAATAAATTCCCATTTCCACTCACGAATAACTAAGGGATCTAATAGCCTAGTAGATGTTGATGTTCCATGTTAACATTTTGACATGGTAGACATTTTTTCAAAGACTCAACACTTTTGCTTTCATCCATGTCCAATGAAACTCTTTCCTTAATGTTGTGATAAGTTTTTTATAACTTGGATGAGCTAAAGAAGGCATTTTATGACACTCATATAGGATCACTTCTTTACTTTTATGCACATTTGGAATATAAATTATGTTTTGGAAGTCAGCAAGCCATCACTATTCAGAGAAAATATGATCCTTATGTTGGGCCAGTTTCATTTTTCAAATTTACTTGCATTTATCTATATTCTTGACCTTTTAACATTGTCATTTTGATCTATTCATTAAGGTATATTTTAGAATTGCTAACAGAGAACCCACAAAACTAATCCAAAATTATGGTTAATGCATCTGCAATTTTTTTTATTTTCCCTTATTGTGTTTGATGTTGAAATAAAATTGACTAAGAAAATCGAACCAAATTTCTTGCCTTACATTTAAATATAGTTGAATAAAGAATTAATTTAGGCTAATATGATCAATTATTAATGTGAATCTCTTTCCAGAAAGGTAATTTTTCCAAATTTTTTGAACATGAATTACTACAACTAACTTGAGGTCATACATACCATAATTATTGTTATTCTTCTTTAGCTTCCTAGAATCATAAGGTATAACTTGGTCATATTGCATTAACACTTCACCTAATCGTTCCATAAAAGAATATATGCACACTATAAAATATTTATTGGGATCAACAATCTTAATTATAGGCTCTACACTTAGCAAATATTTCAACTGATCAAAGCTTTCTTGAAACTTTTGGGTCTAGATAAAATTTACTCCTTTCTTTTATAAGGATATGATATAGTAATATAGGTTGGAGAAACCTTCAATGAATCTATGGTAATAACCTATAATTCCCATAAAATATTTGATTTCATATACATCTTTAGGAATAGGCCAATTAAGGATTTATTTGACCTTTTCAGGGTCTACTACAATCCCTTCCTTAGATATTACATGCCCCAAATACTAAATCTGATCGTTATACAAAATCACACTTACTAAATATGGCATATAGTTCATGCACTCTAAGTGTTTGTAGTACTATCCTTAAGTGTTTTTCATTCTATTTTGGTGTCTCAAAAAAACCAAAATGTCACCAATGAAAATCAATACAAATATATCTAAGTACTAGCTAAAAACATTGTTCATAATGGTCATATTTGGTTCTAAAGGAAATATTATGTATATCCACATCTTTAATTATGATTTGGTGGTGACTAGGTCTTAGTTCTATCTTAGAGAAAACTATTCCCCCATATACTTGATCAAATAGATCATTGAATCTAGGTAATGTGTATTTTTTCTTTACTGTAAACTTGTTTAGCTATCTATAATACATAATATAAGTGTAATCTTCTTATTTATTATGAAAATTTTTGGTTCTCCCCAAGGTTAAACACTTGATTGGATATATCCCTTATCCAATAATTTCCGAAGTTGCAGATTTAACTCAGACAATTTTGGTACACCCATCCTATGAGGTGCCATTGACACTAGTTTTTCCCTAGCTACTAATTCAATTGTAAAATCAATGTCCCTTTTTGGTGGCAACCCATTAATTTGATACAAAAAAACATCCTTGAATTCTTGCACCATTGCAAGGTCATCCAAAGACTTTGCTTTATTTTCCTATGTTTAGCATTCTGAATGTATTCAATAGATTTTACACCCCTTCTTTGAACATATTTGTAATTGGAAAGCTGATATCTAACTTGTTGAAATTGGTTTGCATATACCTTTAATGACCTCTGCTACTCCCTCATCATTGGTACAAGTATCAGTCTTTTCTAGGTATTTAATGACAACTCTATGATTTTCTAGCCAATCCACACCAACTAACACATCATATAATCATAGAGGTATGATGTTTAAATTTGTATCTATTTTCAACTATTTTAAATTAAGAATATGATCCTTAATCAAATTGGAAATCTTCCTTTTTTTCTATTTGATAGCTATACTAGCTAAGAATTTTTATGTTTTTCCATCTTCAACTTACATTTTTCGACCATATTTGGACTAACATAACTTAAAATAGCTCGTTTATCTATTATAATTGGCATAAATTGCTTTAGAATAATACCTTCTATCTCGACCGTAGTGGATTGATGATTAATTTTTCAGTCTTCCAAAAATACATTAATCCTAGGAATACTCCTATCCATATCATTTACCATGGAATCTTCTTGAACATTGGGTAAAAATTGATTAGAGTTAACATTACATGGGAAAGTTTGAAGTAGATGATGCTCCCCATACCCTACATTTCAAGGTTTAACTTTCCTTCTCATTTTCTCTTTTACCATTTAGATCAATTTGTTTGGAACCTATTTGTGATTGAAGCTTATACTGGTTACTATTATTCCTATTCAAATTTCTGTTCTGAAGTTTCCTAACAAAATTCCTAAAAGAGGAATATTTGAAGCCTTTCTTCGCTTGCAAGGATCTGTGTTTTTCCATATTTTTCCACCTGGTCTTGAGTTATCATTTCTTTATTTAGATTTTTGGGAACATATTCAAGCCTTTCAGATAACATCATCTATTGTTTTGGGGTTTTCATATTCAATCTTCTTCTTAAAGGAAAGAGGTATACAACTTGTTAGGGTCCTATACTAATATGATTCATAATTTTCAATTGGCTATGGTTAGTCTTGTAATATTTTACATACTTTTTCTTTCTGAAAAATGTTTTCTCATATTAAAAATAAAAAATGTAAAGAAGTTAAGTCCTAAAAGAATAATCAAAGGACTAAAAGAAAGAAAAAGATCAAAAAAATATAAGATATGAACACCACAAAAAGAGATCGAAATAGATTCTGAAAGTGTGCAAATTCAAATGCCACTCCTTTTTTAATTTACTTTGCAAAATAATATTGTGTGTAGCTTGTCACGAATGCCACAAATCCATGATGGTCGAAGTAGTTTAAAGTTGATTCATTCATGCTTTAAATTTCATGCTAATAGATAAAGAATAAATATCTACCCAATCTGTTTAATCTTGGCATATCAGTAGTTAGCTAGAGAATAATAATGAGCTCATCAGTTTAATCTAACCCATTGGAGGTTATAAGGTTAGAATTAGATAGTTTGTTTATCAAAGAAAAAGAAATGAAGGGTCGGCAAGCTCAAATGCACCCAATGAATGAAGAGAAAATGATAGGGTAAATAAAGAGTAGGTAGAAGAAGCTTTGGAAATGCACAAGGTTTCTAGCTCAAATTCACCTTCATCATACTTGATCCTATGTTTCATGTGTAGGAGGAATTATTAAAGGCAAAGGTCAATTCGCTAAAGCTTATTCACTAATTTCCCCTCATTTCATGAAACCCTTTTACTAATTTCCCTTCATTTTCCCCTTTATTATTTTTCATTTTCAAAAGAGGTATTTTCCCTTGTAAAAATATCCCCTCCCCTTCATTCTACTTTCCCCCTTATTTCATTCCATTTCCCCTTCCCAAAACCCCTTTCCCTAGTGTGAAAGCCCATTCCATCACAAATAATACCTCCGCCATTATTAATTTCCCTTTTTCCCTTAAAAACCCAATAAAACCCCTTTATCCTAAGTTTGGACGGTTAAATGTGTTAGACCCCACTAAAAACTCTCCCTGATACCCTTTAAACTTAACCCTTACGTTATTTTTCTAACCCATACTCTCGTTGTATATATTTAACCCCCCATTTTTATAATTCCCTGATACCCTATTAATCCATCTCATATATCAAAATCCCTTAATTACTTTCTAATTAATTACATTCAATTGTAATTAAACCCAACCCCACTCCCCAACTCCACCCTCATAACTTCTTCGCATGATAGCCCTCCGATATCCCACCTCCATATCTAATGGCCCATATCCATATCACACACTCCCATTGTCCAACACTTAAAATCCCCAAAGCACGCGAGATTCATAGTTTTAGCCAATCATTGTTTCGCTATGTGGTAGCACCACGTTGTATCTCATGCTCTAAAAAAATACCACCCTCCACCCAAAAGTGGTGCAATATCACAAAACTGTCTTCCCACGTAAAATCAAATTGCTCATTGTTCATTTGTTAATCCCACACCAAAATTTAACCATTGTTAGTTAAAAGCTGAAAAAGCCCCCTTTTCACTCTTTTCACTGGTTTTTCATTGCAAACGCCTCTGTCAACCAAATCCAATGCTCGAAAACCCTGTTCAACTCTTTTCGACCCATTTACAACGTAAAGACCCAGCAGATTCCAAATTCAAGCAACACATGGACAATTCAAGCTTTAGAAACCTCTACAGATACCATACAACCCTGATTATACACCAAATCTCTATTTTCTAGGTATTCTTGAAAGAACCAGAATGAACCTCTGTTTAAAACTCATCACAGTAATTAATGAAAGGTTAATTGATTAAATTAATTAAAATACTCTTCCAAACTAGAATAAACCCACTGTGCATCCAAAGGCCTTATTTTTACAGATTATATTTTCCCTTCCTACTGTTCTAGAGCCCCTAAGCTTACTCTTACACCAAAGAAAGAATAACTAAATAGAATAAACCAAATTATGGCTTCCCAAAGCATTCTGAGTGAAAAACCCCTGCAAAACCCTCACCTGGACATTGACCACATCACATTGGTAGACAGAGATTTCCAAATTAAAGACACATCTACCTCTACCCACCTGTTAAAGCTCCACTGCTGGAGTAAAGATAAATTCCTAAACGAGAATGATCACACTCATTTATGGGAATCAAATTTTACCAAATACTTGTTCCCATAGGTATACTTGTTCCCAAAAGTCATCCACTTCTACTAAGGCTAGTATATCCCAAGTCATAGAGCCAAGGTCTCTCCTGACCAGAAAAATTTGTTTACAATCACTGCTAAGTCCATAAATCAAATGATGCAGATCCATCCAAGCCCAAATGAGACCCCATTTTCTATTGAAGCCTGAATTGAACTTTATGTCAAGTTGGACCTTCCCAGGAGGGCTCAAATCTTTCAGACTTTCATCCTAGAGGAGTCTCATACTCCTATAGACAGTCCTCCATACTTTTCCACCATTTTCTCTTAAAAGGCCAGACAAATCATAACCATGTTGTCTTGTAACCTTTGGTATACTGCCGATGAATTTGTAGATGAAAATGTACTTCCTTTCCTTTCTATTTTTTTCCCAGGCAAGCCTCCTACAACAGTGTTAAATTTTGCACAGTTCTTCGTAGACATAATCCATGATCAATTGATCAAGTTGCTAAATGAAAGTGTATTTAAATACTCTTCAGTGTTGTTACAAATGTTTTTATACTTTCAATCAGATAGGCCTCCAGCCAATATCCATAAGTTGGATACTAAGGGCCATCCTAGATCAATCATCTTTTGGACACCCTCAATCCAAAAGTATTCCACTATTTTTAGTTACAAAGAGTTCATTGATTCCTTTTTCCATCCAGTTGTAAATATGCTAACCAATAGCAATCAACCTAGGATCATTGATGAGATAACAATATTTTTGCAGTTATCTAAGAATAGTTGAGCAGGAGACTGGTACCTATACCAGGACCACATAAAAACCATGATATATGTATGCCAGCTCACTCCCTACAAGTTGCCTAGATATCTCCCCATGAGAATATTTTCATTAGAGTATTTCAGGCATAACATAAACTCAGATGAGATCAATTTTCTCTCAGCTAGGAAGAAAACATAGCTCAAAATCAAAAACCAACTGGGCCCTTTTATCTGTAATAATAGGGAAGTTGGACAAGAAGAAGATAAGATTTTACAGCAAATGAAGTTCAACAACAGTTTTATGTGGCAGTATGACCCTAATGGAGTCATAAACAAGTTAAGGCTCAAGTTCAAATTAAGCCCTTTTATGCATGAGTCTAGGCCAGACATTGAAATATATTCTAACTAGTCAGAGTGGTTGGAAAATACCTTAATAGATGTGGAAAATACCTTATTATATGTGGAAAAGCAAATAGATACTAGTTCCTTTCTATAGGTTCCAACCCTACAAGAACATATGGGTATTAGTCCCATTTTAGAGTCTCCATCCATGTAGGACATAAATGTAAAAATAACCAGGGAAGAAGGTTTTAGCTCTTAAATGGATACTACAAATGACAGGTATGAAATCAATTACAAGAAGAAGCCCAAGCCTAATCCTGAAACTGAGCGAGAAGAAACCATTGAGATAGTTTAAATCATTTATACTGACACAGTGGTTGAAAGGAGTAAAGCTCCAACAGTTTCAGAGGAAACTCATCAACCCTCCACCTCAAATACTCAAATTATTAAAAAACAACTTAGTATTGAAGTCTCTTCATCCGACAAACCAGTGGATAAATAGAAAGATATAAAAGAGAAGTACAAAGAAATCATGTTGAGGAATGAGGAATTGAAGGCTAAAAATATGACCAATACTTCAAATAGACACCTGGCAATGAGAGTAGATTAATTTCAGCCTTTGACATTAAAACTTGTAAAATGCAAATGACCTTTTTGCAGTCTCCAATCCGGTAGCCTAAATCGTCAGCAGACTATAGGAAGACAGAGTTGAATTTTTGGGCAGGGATGTTCACCCTATTGATCAAATTAAATTCAATAAGTAGGCAGGTGAAATGATATACTCAACAATGACCAATAAGGCCATGAGTGTTAAGAAGCTTCATTACTCTCTAGATAACATCATAGCATAGTTTAAGCTAGAGAAAGCATCATCACAGGCAAAAGATAACAGAATCGAGTCATTATAAGACTTGGTAATTGAAATTGGATATAATCCAAATGATATCAAGGCTGCAAAAAAACTAATAAAGAAGAAAAATGAGGATATTGTTGCTCTAAAGAAGAAACCGAAGTTACCCTCTTCTGAACATCCATAGACCAAGGAGGTACTAGAAAGCCAAACCAAGAAAGGTGAGATGATGGATCTCATTCTTCAACTAAATGCTCAATTGAATGAAATGGAGAATGAATTGGACAATTTAATATAGCTGAAACAAGCCAACCATGAGACAGGGACTACCACTGCTATTCCTATAGTTACTACAACAGTTCCTTCAACTTTGGCAGCTTCATTGCCCCCAGCAGCTCGACTAGCTATAGCACTTCTAGCTGCAATAGTAACTGCATCAGAAACAGGTTCAACAACAACAACAACTCATTCAAGTGATGAAGCACATAAACTGGTCAATTTCATGGAGGACATGTCCATTCAGACCACTGAAATAAATAGACTTACAGAACAAATAAAAAATCTAGAGGATGAGAAGAAACTACCTCGAATCATGCATAAAAATGAATTACAAAGTCAAACAGGTTGACTAAGAGGATAAAATCCTTAGAAAAGGAATTAACATTGAAGAAGCCACTTGCCCAAGCAAAAGAGTAGCAATGGGCTAATATCATTGACTATGTCAATGAAATTTGGCCATCTCTACAAGTTATCTTTGAACAAAATGATTTAGTCAAAGAGGTTGGTGAAGCAATTTAGAGGGTTAAGGCCGAACTTGGAAATATGCCAGAGGAAGCCTCAAGAATAATCTAATTCCTTAACTCAAAGAATAACTATGAGTTGTGGGAGCTTGGCATAGCTGACAGAACTGTCACCATACTGGAGGTGAGGAAGGTAATCACCAAGAGGAACTCAATGATGCAACTTGAGGACAAATGCCAAACCATGGAGCCAGCTATAGGCAAGTTCATGGTCAAGTTTGATGTTTTGAGGCATAAAGGTCTACCTAATCCATTGGTAATAAATGACACGTTAATGCCACATGAATACTATGATAAAAGAATCAGAGAAGTGCCAAAGGAGCAAGCTAATAGTTCCTCTATGAAAGGGATGCCTACAGGAAAGGTTCTTTACCAGAATTTTGAGAACCTCTTTTACCTCCAGCATGAGATAAAACATCTTTTTGTAAACAAGCTCACCTTTTAAAAATACACAGAAGATGATGAAGTCTATAGAAGAATGGTAAATATTAAATTACTAGATACAGAGACTTGGGAAAAATTAAATGATTTACTTTTAAAATGCAAGGTAAAGAGTGGATACAGAGTAGTGAAAGAAAAGTAGCAGATAAGCTAAGTCAAAGAGTATAAGAGGAAAGAGTATTAGTCAAAAGGAAAAGTAAAATAACATTCAGCGTGGAAGACAAGCAACCAAAGATAAAAAGTAGCATAATATCAGTTATATATTTGTCTATATCTTCTTGCATGAAGATATTTATGTTTCCTTGAATAATTCCTAAATTAGTTTAGGATATTTTGTAATAATTTTTTGTATAAATACTTCATAATTCGAAGTATAGAGGGTGGATTGCTAAACATTTCTATGGTTGTATTGATCTGAAACCTAAGGGTTCATTGTACCATTTTTCAAATCAGCAGACTGGACTGAGTAATAAAGGCATTGCATTACAGGATTCATGTGTTGGGCCAATTCAGTGAAGTATTTTATGTTTCTCAAATTGTTATCTTCTTAAGTTTTTCACATACTTGCATGCTATCTGAATTGAATGAAATAACTAGAATATTATTGCAGAATTTTTTTAAGTACACTATGTCTTGAAAATTGATTCATTTTCATGTTTTATTCTAATATCTAGAGTATGGAATCCTTCATTTCTCCCGAGTTTCAATTGAATTCTATCATTTCCCTCATTATCTGGTTTGAGGAATTCTTAACTTCTCCTTGACCTTGATTGAAAACCACTTCACCATCTAGCCTAAAAGATCTACATTTACTCAGCTACCTTGCCCTCTGAACACTATCTTTAGAACCTGATTCAGTTTTGTTTTATTGAAACTTGACCACATATCCCAATGGTTAAGGACATCCCTCTATCCATCTAAGTCAGTAATTCCACCACCAAATCAAAGTCAAAACCTGATCAAGCTTAAATAACTAGCCTAAAATAAATTAACTCAACAAAGTTAAATCATAAAGAGAGAGCCCTCTCTGAGCATTAAGAAGGCTAGATCTTGATCTCAAAAGTAGGTTTGTGGTTACCTCTAATATTTTTTTTGACACAAGATAACAACCCTAGGGTAATTTTAGAG
Source organism: Pinus taeda (assembly GCA_000404065.3). Classification (NCBI taxonomy): domain Eukaryota; kingdom Viridiplantae; phylum Streptophyta; class Pinopsida; order Pinales; family Pinaceae; genus Pinus; species Pinus taeda. The sequence continues at coordinate 325,649 of APFE031255025.1, read as the reverse complement.
TGATAACATAGTGGCAACCATACTCGGGAGACAGTCCTCAGTTTAATAAACCTTAAAGAAAATCTTAAATCCCATCTCTGCACCTTAAGGTCATTTTAGGGTTGTTAAAAGGTTTCACTTAAAAAAATAAAATTTTGGCTTCCAAAAGAACACATTATACCAAGACACATCCAGATCTAGACCCTGCTTTAAAAGTTGATGATCCTGATAGAATTTTAAGAAAACAAAAAAAGATAGAAATGCAAGGAAGTAATAGTCAGTTAGTTAAAGCAAATTCACTTCCTAAACACTTATCAAGTTTAGAGGATATCCAATTTGATTTATCATTTGAGATTTCTTTGTTTTGTACCAAATCTGAAAATTCAATTCATGATACTGTAATAGACCCCAGTTTTATTCAATTGATTGAATCAAAGAAGGTTCTTATACATCTTGATTTAGATCAACATGTTTTGGATACTTTTGACAAGCTAAAAGCTTTAACCTCAACATTGATAAGGCATATAGATAAAGCCTATCTTCAATAATCAGTTGAATTAGCTGCCCTGACTGCTACTACCCCTGAAATTTCTGCTGAGTCTTCAAAAACTATAAATACAACTTCATTTAGTACCACCTCACCTATAATATCAACTGCAGTTCATTCCCAAAAACCATTCATACCTCAACCTCCTTTCCAACCAAACATCTCAAGTTCATCTTGTTCATCTACAGCCATCTCAAGTTCTTCTTCAAGCACCACTACATTACCCCCCAGTCAAACCAAAGCCTTAGCCATGATAGACAAGTCTACACCTTTGGTCTTACCAGCTCAACTACATGCCATGGCCCAAGAATACCAAACTAAAGTCTTTTTATTTGATGCTACTGGTCAATATACTACCCAACATCATGTGACTAAAATGACTGATTATTTTGAGTTACATGAGATTGATGAGTCTGATGTGCAAATGAGATTATTTTTCTAAACACTAGCAAGAGATGTCAAAAAAAAATTTAAAGGTTTATTTGCCAATCATATTACTGATTTAACTTCTTTCCATAGATTGTTTATCACTAGATGGGAAAGAAAGAAAAACCCTTTACAAATATCGTCTGAATATGAAAACATTAGAATAGCTCCGAATGAATCCATTCAGGACTATTGTACTATGTTCAATAGTATCTATAATGTAATCCCTGTAAATATCAAACCTCCACCATACTTGGCACTAGTCAAATTTCCTAATGGTTTTGACACTAATATATCTTACCAATTAAGAGAAAGAAACCCTAAAACAATGCAACAAATGCAAAGTAATGATGTTAGTGTAGAAGCCAATTTATTAGCTAAGAGAGCTAGGATGAGAAATGAGAAAAGAGTTACCATTAAAGAGGAACCATCCACTTCAGATGGTAAGATAGACAATTTAGCTAAAAGTGTAGAAAGGATAATGGATAGAATATAAAATATGGAAAGAAAATCTCAGTGGGAAAATAAAAAAGGACCCACAATTAGAAACCCCAACTTTAGGAAAAATCCTAATACTAGAAAAGCAAGAGATGCTATACCTAATCAACAGATTAGACCACCTTTCTAGGAAAATTATGCTGAAAGTTCACAAAACCATGAAGAAGAAGAAGACACACAAATAAACCTATTAGGGATTAAAAACGAAGATTTTGTTTTTCTTACTCATGAAGAAGAGGAACTGTACATGTTACAACAATTACAAATAGAATCTGGAGAGTCCTTTGACTACAAACAAGGCTATGAATATGCTATCTATGAAGTTCACAAACAATATAGCCTTAGAAGAAAAAAGAATACAGAAGTTCCCACTAAGAAATCAGTCCAAACCCAAACTAAAAAAATAGTAGAACCTCCTGTCACCAACGGTCTACAAATTCTCACTAGAGGAACTTGGGAGACTTCCAACCCAAAAATTGTAGACATAACTTCAGCTAAAATTCAAACTGCAACAGTTGCTCAAACTATTTCAAATGAGAAAATTCAAAACAAAATTGTTGGTACACAAACTAATTTACCAAGTGTTGATAAAGAAGACAAAAGTACACAGACCGCAATTGATAAGGAAGAACTCATTCAATTAGGAAAAACTCTATTTCCATTCAACATTAAGGCTGAGATTGCCAAATTGAAAATATAAGTTCCCTTGATAGACCTAGTGAAAAATGAATCATACAAAGTACAAATCACTGAAACACTAAACATAGCTGAAGGCGAAGATGTTGTAAACCTTAATGAGGATCAACCTGAGTTATTATTTGGTCTAGAAGTAAATGGCAAACATCGACAAGGGGATATCCCTCCATTCTACATTAGCTTAAATTTTCATGATAAAATCTTACATAATGCTATGCTATATTTAGGGGCATCCCATAACCTAATGCCTAAAGAAATCATGGAAAGATTAAACTTAGATATCACGAGACCCTACAATGACCTATTTTCCTTTTATTCTTGTCAAGTCAAATGCCTTGGCTTGATTAAATATTTGTGTGTAACTCTAGTCCAGTGCCCAAAAAAGAGTATTCTTATGGACATAGTAGTTGTTGATATCCCACCCAAGTATGGAATGTTATTATCTCGCTCATGGGGAGAAAAATTGCAGGGATATCTACAATTAGACATGTCATATGCTACCATCTCTATATTTGGTCAGCAAAGAAAGATTTACAAATAAACCTTGATGAAATACATTGTAAGTAGTGTAGAAAAACCACAGAATTACCCTATATACTCCATGCATTCTGATATGGACTCATTTATCTTGTATGATTCAAACCATGGCAAAAATGAAATCACAGTTGTAGAAGAAAAATAGAAAGCACTTGATAGTGAAAACATAACACATGAGTCTATAAGACATTTAGATTTTGATGGCCTTGTAAATAGATTAGTAGTAGGTGCAGGAGTTTGGATTCATAACATGGAAAATAATAATTCTGAAGGTTATGCCTTTATATTAAACTTTAAATGCACAAACAACATGGCAGAGTATGAAGCTTTAATATTAGGGCTGCAAATTGTAAGAAAAGTTGGAGCCAAGAGAGTTTCTATTATGGGAGACTCAGAATTGATCATAAAACAAATTAAAGGAGAGTATTCTGTGAATAATCCTAGACATAGCCAATACAAAGAAATTGTTCTACATCTGATTAAGGAACTTCTTGAAACTAATTTTGCTTCTATTCCTAGGAAACAGAACATGCAAGCTCACAGTTTGGCTACTTTTGCTAGCATTTGCAAATTATCTTTTCAGCCCAACCACCAGTACACTGCTGAAGTAAGACACAGACCTGTTATACATAATAATCTAAAATATTGACAGATTTTTTCACAAGATTCTCAAATCTATGATTTCATGAATGCTGAGGGAGAATTCCAAAACTGTAACATAGACACCAATTGTAATGTAGATAACATCATAAATAGTGAGATAGATATAAATGCTTTAGATGTAAATAAACCCCATAAATTCAATAAAGTAGAAATAGATAACTTAGAAAAAGTAGAAATAGAAGAAATAATCAATGATGATTCTGAGATTTTAAACCTTAAAAATAACTTTTTACCTAAGGGATTAGTCCCATTAGAATATTTGTTTGATTCAAATAATGTAGCTAGAAAAGCAAAAACGGAGCCTTTAAGTTCAAACATAGAAGAATGTAACATAGGAACAAAAGAAAAACCTAAGCTTATTAAATATCAAAAGCATTACCTCTAGATGAAAAGCTAAAATACATAAGTTGTTTAAATAATTTCAAGATGTCTTTTCCTAGAGTTATGAAGACCTCAAGTCTTATGATACCAGCATTATTCAACGTAAGATACCCATCAAAGAAGATCAAAAACCCTTTAAACAAAAGCTTAGGAGAATTAATCCAGTTCTCATGCCATTAATTGAAAAAGAAGTAAAAAGGATGTATGATGCACAAATCATAACACCAATTAGATATTCAGATTGGGTTTCTAATGTACTTACTGCAAGAAAGAGAACAGGAGAAATCAGACTCTGTGTTGATTTCAAAAACTTAAACAAAGTATCACTAAAAGATAACTATCCCCTCCCTAAAATGGACCACACTCTCTATAGGGTAGTAGGATCATCAAGGATTTGATTTCTTGATGGATTCTCTAGATACAACCAAATTTTATTTCAACCAAAGGATCAAGAAAAGACTGCATTTACTACTCCTTGGGGTACTTTCATGTATTTGAAAATGCCATTTGGATTGATGAATACTGGAGCAACATTCCAAAGAGTAATGGACATAGCATTTGCAAAAGAAATCCATGAATTTTTAGTTGTTTACAAAGATGATATCACAGTGTATTCCAAATCAGAAAATGAACATGTAGATCATTTAAGAAGAGTTCTTATTAAATGTAGAAATTTTGGCATATCCTTAAACCCTAAAAAATCACTTTTTAGATTAGAAGAAGGTAAACTCTTGGGACACATAATATCAAAATATGGAATTAGAATAGTTCTAGCAAGAATAGAGGCCATCCTAAACATCAATCACCCTGGAAACATTAAAGAATTACAATCATTCTTAGGTAAAATAAATTTCCTTAGAAGATTCATTTCTAGTCTAGTAGAACTAATCAGAGAATTGAATAACATGTTAAAGAAAAATTCAGCACTTAAGTGGATATTAGAGGCTAAACAGTCTTTTGGGGCAATCAAAGAAGCCCTTACTAAAACATTTGTCCTCATAAGTCCTGATTTCACAAATGATTTTATGATTTTTTCTTTTACATCAAAACACACTATTGCAACAGTCTTGTTGCAAAAGAATGATCAAAATTATCAGCAGCCTATTGCATTTTTCAGTAAATATTTGAGATATGCTACACTAAAGTACAACATAATGAAAAAACAAGCACTTTCTTTAGTAAAGGCTATTAAAGATTTCAGAGTGTGCATTTTATACTCACACATCATTGCATATGTTCCAAATTCAGTAGTAAAGGACATTTTAACATGGAATGGGCCTGAAGGAAAGAGAGACAAATGGATTGCCACTCTTTTGGAATATGACATTGAAATAAAACCTATAAAACTTATCAAAGGCCAAGGTTTAGCTAAACTTATGGTTGAATCAAACTGTCAGGCCTTAGATATAAATTTCATTTGTGCCCTAGATGATCAGGAAGAGATGGCTACTCCACAAACCAATCAAACTTTCATAGATTCACTCTTGTAGGAAGATATTATATTTGTTTTACTAAATTTACAATCTCCTCCTGGTTTATCTAGGACTAAAGGTAGATTTTTGAAAATCAAATCAATGAAATATTGTATCACAGACAATGCTTTATTTTGGAAGGATAATCGTGGCATTTTGTTGAATTGTTTATTAAAAGATGAAGCTGACAAAGTTATGCAATAATTTCATGCAGGAGATTGTGTAGGAAACCTATACTAGAAAACAAATGTTGATAAGATTTTAAGGGCAGGTTTTTACTGGCCCGCCCTTTTTGCAGATTTCAAGAAATATGTGACCTTTGGTCACAAGTGCCAAATATTTGAAGTCAAAAGGAAACTCTTACCATTACCTCTCCAACCCATCTCCACAGAAATGCCTTTTCAACAATGGGGTTTGGACTTCATTAGGGAAATTCACCCATCTTCCTCAATCCAACATAAATGGATTTTGACATCCATTGACTACTTTACTAAATGGATAGAATCCATCCCTTCTAGACAAGCCATAGACTTTGTCATCATTTCACTCCTTGAGAACAACATCCTTTCTAGGTTTGGGTGCCCATGAAATATCATTACTGATAATGAAACTACTTTCAATCAAAGAAAATGGTAGACTTTTGTAACATATATCACATTACCCTTGGCCATTCCATTGCCTATTACCCTCAAGGTAATGGACTTGCTAAATTCTCAAACAAAAGCCTTGTTAATATCATGAAAAAAATTGTTAGAAGAAAATAAGAAGACCTGGAACAAAAAGTTGGTTAATGCATTATGGGCAGACATACTAACTACGAAAATGTCCATTGGTACATCTCCTTATCAACTAGTATATGGAATGATGTTGTCTTCCATCCTCTTTAGGAGTACCAGTGATGAAAATGATTCAAGAGTTGGAAGTAGAACCAAATGATATCCAAAGAAGGAAAGATCAGACAATACATTTACAACAAACTAGGGAAGAAGTCTATGTCAAATCACAAGTGATCCAAGATAAAATCAAAAATATTTTTGACAAGAAAACCGAAGTTGATGATTTTTACATAGGTGATAAAGTACTCAAATGGGATTCTAGAAGAGAAGAAAAGAGTAAACATGGTAAATTTGATTTCCTATTGCAAGACGCTTATATCATTTATGGTTATGGAGGTAACAATGCATTCTTCTTGAGGCAACTTGAGGGAACAAATCTACCAAGTGTACCAGTCAATGGTAGAATTTTGAAGCATTACTTGTCCCTAGAGTAATATTAGTTCATTTGTTTACTTTTCTCATTGTACATAACATTGAAAAGTTTAGATTGGATTAGATGATAATCTTTTGAGGTTGAAGCTCGAAGAGAAGGCACTAAGCTTTGAAAGGTGTACCATCATATGTATGAATAAGTATATCACAGAGGAGAAGTTAAAAGGCAACCACAGTCAAAGTTTCAAAGGCTATTGATCTTAGATTTCTTGACATTTCACCAGGAAATGCCATCCCAATGTGGAGCCATTGTTAAGGTCTTATAATAATAGGATTCATAATTTTGAATTGGCTATGGTTAGTCTTCTAATATTGTACATAATTTTCCTTTCTGCAGAATATTTTCCTATATTAAAAATAAAAAATGTAAAACGGGTAAGTCCTAAAAGAATAATCAAAGGTCTAAAAGAAAGAAAAAAATCAAAAAAGTATAAGATATGAACCCCACAAAAAGAGATCAAAATAGATTTTGAAAGTGTGAAAATTCAAATGCCACTACTTTTTTACTTTACTTTGTAAAATAATATTATGTGCAGCTTGTCAAGAATGCCACAAATCCATGATGGTCAAAGTAGTTTAAACTTGATTCATTCAAGCTTTAAATTTCATGTCAATAGATAGAGAATAAAGATCTAGCAATATTGTTTAATTTTGAAAATTAGTAGTTAGGTAGAGAATAATAATGATCTCATCAGTTTAATCTGAGTCATTGGAAGTTATAAGGTTAGAATTAGATAGTTTGTTTATCAAAGAAAATTAAATGAAGGGTTACCAAGCTCAAATGCACCCAAGAAATGAAGAGAAAATGTTAGGGTAAATAAAGAGTAGGTAGAAGAAGATTTGGGAATGAATAAGGTTGCTAGCTCAAATGCACCTTCATCATACTTGATCCTATGTTTCATGTGTGGGAGGAATTATTAAAGGAAAAGGTCAATTCTCTAAAGCTTATTCACTAATTTCCCCTCATTTCACTAAACGCCTTTATTAATTTCCCTTCATTTTCCCCTTCATTATTTTTCATTTTCAAAAGAGGTATTTTCCCTTGCAAAAATATCCCTTCCCCTTCATTCCACTTTCCCCCTTATTACATTCCATTCCCCTTCCCAAAACCTCTTTCCCTATCGTGAAAATCCATTCCCATCGCAAATAATACTCCCCCCCTTTATTAATTTCCCTTTCTCCCTTAAAAACCCACTAAAATATCTTTATCCTATGTTTGAAAGGTTAAATGTGTCAGGCCCCATTAAAAACTCTCCCTGATGCCCTTTAAACTTAACCCCTATGTTATTTTTCTAATCCACAATCCCTCTGTATATATTTAACCCCCCATTTTTATAATTCCCCGATACCCTATTAACCCACCTCATATATGAAAATCCCCTAATTACTTTCTAATTAATTACATTTCATTGTAATTAAACCCAATCCCACTCCCCAACTACACCCTCGCAACTCTGTCACACGATAGCCCTCCAATCTCCCACCTTTAGACTTGATGGCCCATATCCATATCGTGCACTCCCATCGTCTGACACTTAAAATCCCAAAAGCACGTGATATTCGCTATTTTTTTTTATCACTGTTTCGCTACATGGAAACACCATTTTGTATCGCATGCTATCGAAAAATACTGCCCTCCACCCAAAAGCAGTGCAATATGGCATAAAATTGCCTCCTCGTGTAAGAGCAAACCGCTCACTATTCATTTGTTAATCCCGCGCCCAAATTTATCCATTGTTAGTTAAAAGTTGAAAAAGAACCCTTTTCACTCTTTTTGCTAATGTTTTCTTGCAAATGCCTCTGTCAACCAATTCCAACGCTTGGAAATCTTGTTCAACCGTTTTCAACCCATTTACAACTTGAAGACTCTACAGGTTCCAAATTGAAGCAGCACGCAAACAATTCAAGCTTCAAAAACCTCTCCTGCTACCATACAACCCTGATTGCACACCAAATCTTTGTTTTCCAGGTATTCTTGAAAGAACCAGAATGGCTCTATGTTTAAAACTCTACAAAACAATTAATGAAAGGTTAATTGATGAAATTCATAAAAAGACCTTGCCAAACTAGAATAAACCCACGTTGCATCCAAAGGCCCTTTCTCTGCGGATTATATTTGCTCTTCCTACTGTTCCAAAGCCCCTAAGCTTACTCCTAAGCCACAAAAGGAATAATTCAATAGAATATACCAAATTATGGCTTCCCAAAGCATTCTGAGTGTAAAACACTTGCAAACCCCTCACCTGGACATTGACCACCTCCCATTGGCAAACAAAGATTTCCAAATTAAAGAGACATCTACCTCTAGCCACCTATTAAAGCTCCATTGTTCGAGTAAAGATACATTCATCAACCAGAATGATGACATTCATTTATGGGAATCAAATTTGTCCAAATAATTCTTCCCACAGGTATACTTGTTCCCAAAAATCGTCCATTTCTGCCAAGCTTGCTATATCCCAATTCAAAGAGCAAAAGTCTATCCTGACCAACAGATTTTATTTACAATCACTTCTGAGTCCATAAATCAAATGTTGCAGATCTAGCCAAGGCCAAATGAGACCCCATTTTCCATTGAAGCCTTATCTAAACTTCACATCAAGATGGACCTTCCTAAGAGGGCTCAAATCTTTTAGACTTTCATCCTAAAGGAGTCTCATACTCCTACAGGTAGTCCTCCATACTTTGCCACCATTTTCTCTGAAAAGGCTAGACAAATTATAACCATGTTGTCTTGTATCCTTGGGTATACTACCCATGAATTTGTAGATGAACTTGTACTTTCTTTCCTTTCTATTCTTTTTCCAGGCAAGCCTCCAACAACAATCTTCAATTTTGCCCAATTCTTGGTAGATAGAATCCATGATCAATTGATCAGGTTGCCAAATGAAAGAGTATATAAATACTCTTTAGTGTTGTTCCACATGTTTTTATATTTTCAGTCAAATAGGTTTCTAGTCAATATCCAGAATTTGGATACTAAGGGCCATCCCAGATCAGTCATCTTTTGGGCACCCTTAATCCAAAAGTATTCCACTATTTTCAGTTACAAAGAGTTCATTGATTCCTTTGTGCATCTAGTTGTAAACATGCTAACTAGTAGCAATCAACCCAAGATTAGTGATAAGATAAAAAGAGTTTTGCAATTATCTAAGAACAGTACAGTAGGAGACTGGTATCTATACCAGGACCACACAAAAATCAGGATATATGGATGCTAGCTCACTCCCTACAAGTTTCCTAGATATATCCCCATGAGAATATTTGCATTAGAGTATTTCAGGCAGATCATAAACTTAGATGAGGTCAATTTTTTGTTAGCTAGGAAGAAAACACAGTTCAAAATAAAAAACCAACTCGACCCTTTTATTTGTAATAATAGGGAAGTTAGACAAGAAGCAGATAAGATTTTACAGCAAATGAAGTTCATCAGTAGTTTTATGTGGCAGTATGACCCTAATGAATTTATAAACAAGTTAAGGCTCAAGTTCAAGTTAAGCCCTTTTATGCATGAGTCCAGGCCAGACATTGAAAGATATGCCAACCAGTCAGAGTGGTTAGAAAATACCTTAATAGATGTGGAAAATACCTTATTAGATGTGGAAAAGTAGATAGATACTAGTTCCTTTCTGTAGGTTCCAACCCTACCGGAATAGATGGGTATTAGTCCCATTCTACAGACTCCAGCCATGCAGGACAAAAATGTAAAAAGAACTAGGGAAGAAGGTTTTAGCTCTAAAATGGATACTACAAATGACATGTTTGAAATCAATTACAAGAAGAAGCCCAAGTCTAATCTTGAAACTGAGTGAGAAGACACCATTGAGATAGTTGAAATCATTGATACTGACACAGTGGTTGAAAAGTGTAAATCTCCGACAGTTTCAGAGGAAACTCATCAACCTTCCACCTCAAATACTCAAATTATTGAAAAATGGCTTAGTATTGAAGTCTTTTCTTCCATTGAACCAGTGGATAAAGAGAAAGATATAAAAGAGAAGTACAAACAAATCAAGTTAAGGAATGAGGCATTGAAGGCTGGAACATATGCCCAGTACTTCAAACAGACACATGGCAATAAGAGTAGATTATTGTCAGCCTTTCGCATTAAAACTTGTAAAATGCAAATGACATTTTTGTAGCCTGTAGTGCAGCAGCCTAAATCGTCAGCAGACTACAAAAAGATAGAGTTTGAAGTTTTGTCCAGGGATGTTCACCCTATTAATCAAATTGAATTCTATAAGTAGGGAGGTGAAATGATATACTCAGCAATGACAAACAAGGCCATGAGTTCTTAGAAGCTTCGTTACTCTCTAAACAACATCACAACACAGTTTAAGCTAGAGAAAGCATCATCACAGGAAAAAGATAACAGAATCAAGTCATTAGAATACTTGGTAATTGAAATTGGATATAATCCAAATGATATCAAGGCTTCAGAAAAACTAATAAAGAAGAAAAATGAGGATATTGCTGCTTTAAAGAAGCAACTGAAGTTACCCTCTTCTGAACATCCACAGACCAAGGAGGTCCTAGAAAGCCAAATGCAGAAAGATGAGATGATGGATCACATTCTTCAACTAAATTCTCAATTGAAAGAAATGGAGAACACATTGGACAATTTAATATAGATGAAATAAGCTAGCCTTGAGATAGTCACTGCCACTTCTATTCCTACAGTTCCTTCAACTTTGGCAACTTAAATGGCCTCGATAGCTCCACTAGCTACAACACTTCCAGCTGCAACAACAACTACAACAGCAATAGGTTCAACAACAACAAAAGCTCATCCAAGTGATGAAGCAAGTAAACTGGTCAAAGCCATGGAGGACATGTCCATCTAGACCACTAAAATAAATAGAGTTAAAGAACAGATAAAAAGTCTATAGGATGAGAAGAAACTAGCTCAAATCATGCATAAAAATGAAGTATAGAAGTCAAACAGGTTGACTTAGAGGATAAAGAACTTAGAAAAGGAATTAAAATTGAAGGAGCCACTTTCCCAAGCAAAAGAGTAGTTATGGGCCAATATCATTGACTTTGTCAATGATATTTGGCCATCCATGCAAGTTATCTTTGAACAAAATGATTTAGTCAAAGAGGTTGGTGAAGCAATTTAGAGGGTTAAGGCCAAACTTGGAAATATGTCAGTGGAAGCCTCAAGAATAATCCAATTCCTTAACTCAAAGAATAAATATGAATTGCAGGGCTTGGCATAGCTAACAGAACTGGCACTATACTAGATTTGAAGAAGGTAATCACCAAGAGGAACTTAATGATGCAGCTTGAGGATAAATTCCCAACCATGGGGCTAGCTATAGGCAAGTTCATGGTCAAATTTGATGTTTCGAGGCAGAAAGATATGCCTAATCCATTAGTAATAAGTGACAGGTTAATGCCACATGGAGACTATGATAAAAGAATCAGAGAAGTGGCAAAGGATAAAACCAATAGTTCCTCTATGAAACGGATGCCTACAGGAAAGGTTCTTTACCAGACTTTTGAGAACCTCTTTCACCTCCAGCATGAGGTAAAACATATTTTTGTAAACAAGACCACCTTTGCAAAATACACAAAATCTTATGAAGTCTACAGAAGAATGGTAAATATTAAATTACCAGATACAAAGACTTGAGAAAAATTAAATGATTTCCTATGAAAATGCAAGGTAAACAGTGGATATAGAGCAATGAAAGAAAAGCAGCAGAGCAGCTAAGTAAAAGAGTATCATTCCAAAGGCAAAGTAAAAGAATAGTCAACATGGAAGACAAACAACCAAAGAGAAAAATCAACATAATATCAAAGAAGAACCAACAACAAACAATAAAAAAGGGATAGCTTGCTTCAGTTACATATCTATCTCTATATTGTTGCATGAAGATATTTCAGTTTCCTTGAATAATTCCTAAATCAGTTTAGGGTATTTTGTAATAATTTTTTGTATAAATACTTCATAATTCGAAGCATAGAGGATGGATTGCTAAACATTTCTATAGTTCTATTGATCTAAAACCTAGTGGTTCATTGTACCATTTTTCAAGTCAGCAGACTGGAATAAGTAATAAACACATTGCATTACAAGATTCATGTGTTGGGCCACTTCAGTGAAGTATTTTTTGTTTTTAAAATTGTTATCTTCTTAAGTGTCTCACATACTTGCATGTTATCTAAATTGAATGAAATAGCTATAACATTCTTACAGAATTTGTTTAAGTACACTCTATCTTGAACAGTTATTCATTTCCATGTTTTCTTCTAATATGCAGAGTAGGGAATCCTTCATTGATCCCTAGTTTCAATTGACTTTTATCATTTCCCGCATTATCCAATTTGAGGAATTCTTAACTACTCCTTCACCCCGATTGAAAACCACTTCACCACCTAGCCTAAAAGATCTGAATTTACTCAGCTACTTTGCCCTGTGAATATTATCTTTAGAACCTGATTCAGTCTTGTTTTCTTGACACTTGGCCACATAGCCCAATGGTAAAGGACATCCCTCTATCCATCTAAGTCAACAATCCCACCACCAAATCAAAGTCAAAACCCAATCACACTTAGATAACTAGCCTAAAATCAATTAACTCAACAAAGTTAAATCATAAAGAGAGATCCCTCTCTAGGCATTAGGAAGGCTAGATCCTGATCTCAGAAGAAGGTTTGTGGTTACCTCTAATATTTATTTTGACACAAGATAAAAACCCTAGGGAAATTTTAGAGTGATAACACAACCAATTAAATACTAAATTTTGGCTTTATGCTCATAAATGTACAATACATATCACAAGAGATGGGTGAATTTAGTGACTAATTCATCCATCGTCATTTGAACAAGATTTAGTTCATTAAATGCTTTAGCTCTATCATCATAATACCTTTCGACTATATATTTTCTTTTGAAATTTTTTTGGAAATCATCTAAACTCATACTCTTATATTCTATATTATGTACACTTCTAATTTCATCTCATCACAAGTATGCCTTACCTTACAGTTGGTAAGTGGCTAGACTATCTTTCAAATTACTAGGATATTAATATACTTGAAAGTATTTGTTCATGTTTAATAGTCAAATTCAGCCGCCTCCTATGATTCACCCTCAAATGTTGAAGGTATAATCTTTTTAAATTCTCCATGCAATTCTACTTTTTGTTTCTTTATTTGATTAGGTGCTTTTAGTAGAATTTTGGTTGAACTATCTTTAATTCATTCTTCATCTTCAAGTTTGAGAGTTTCACTCTAATGTATATTATCATGATCATTTCCTTTATGTAATTCCTATTCATCTCCATCATGTGACATCTATCCTAATATTTTCTGATTTGGTTTTCTAGTTAGAATTTTTATGACTCTTTCCTAATCGGCGCTGGCTTTCAAATTTATTTCATTATCTAGTTTAGTACTTCATAGTTCTAGTTTTAGACCTTTCAAAATCAATAACAACTATGTTGTATGTGATGATGCCTCACCACCTAACTATACCCAAAGTTACTCTCATCAGGAGGTATTATAGTTCATTCAATCAAGATGTTTTTTCACTTTGCTCCCTACTGTGTAATACAAAATATTTATTTTGTTAAATTCTAAATGTGATCTGACTCATAGGCCTTAGTGCGACAACCTATAGCTCTGATACTACATGTGTTGTACCTTCAATATACATATTTTGTTTTTTTGTCTAAATTCTATGTTGACACACTCTCAACCTCGAAAACCTAAACTGATCCAGAAATTACTCTTGAAAACATAAGTTATTCTTCTAAATTCATATACAAGTTTTTTCCATAAATACTCAAGTTTTTTTTTCCTTCTTAACATGGATAAAGAATCTATTTCACTATGATGAGAACTTTTTAAATTTTTAAAATATATGACATTTATTTAGGTCAATAATTGAACTCGAACATTTAACCTCGACTCAACAACATTTAAACAAGACCAAAATACCCTTCTTAACTAGTTTTCGTATCTTATCCTTAAGTTGAAATATGTTGGTCTATTATGGAGGAACTATAATGTTTCACCATGTAACTGTTATAACATTAGACGTATCAAGTTCTTTTATACTCAAACCTTGTATTAACCATCATATCCTCCTTCCATACAAGATTCGTTTCCCATTGTAATGCAATCCTACATTATGCTCATGATTATTATTTTCATTAAAATGAGGCTTACAAAATTGAACCTAGAACTTTATGGTTGAAAGTGAAACACCCACCATTATGCCAGCAATCTATGGTTGGGAAACAAGATGTGTGGGACTTGGGCCACGTGTATCACATGCAGAAAAAGTTCTGCCTTATCCATGTGACGAACTCATTGTTGGACGACTCAGAGTATTCCTGAAAATTGTAGTGGAGATGATTCATTGAATGATTCATTAGGGTTGACTATTGTTTCATTTTTTCCACTTCACATTGTTGTTCTCTCCACACCAGGATTTTTTTGACGATGGGTGACGGTTTCAACCTTGAAATCTTTTGCTTCTCCAGTAGATTATTTCTTTTCATAGTGCATTAGACTCTTCCACTTCATTGCAATTTGTTTCAACAAGTAATTGATAATTTCTTTTAGTCCGTCATTTTGGTTAATGTTTTTGTTACCAAATTGAACATTATTGTTCATTTCATTTGTGTTCAAAGATATAAAAACTTATCAACAAATATGGGCTTTTTCCATGCAGGATTCTCCTAAATCTTCTCTCACATTTTACAGACCATCCATTATTTGAGGGTTTTAAACTTTTTGTTGATGTCAAAGAGATTTTTTTGAGACAACTTCCCTTTTAAAAACATCTATTTGTTGTTTACAAGTGTGACCCAGTCGATTTAGCCTTTCATGGTTTCTTAGACAGGTAACACAAAGATCCCTCAATTTTTCTCTCTTTGAATTTTATCTTAATTTGAGGGTTTTCTAACCTAAATTTCTTGACATTGAGTTGTTTTCTTCTCGACATTGTTTCTACTTAGATTCGAATGGGATTAAAGACCCTTTCTCTGGGTCATTATTATGAGGCCAATATTAAGCTTACCAAACCCCAAGATACTTTCTAAACAAAGGGTTTATAGCATATGGTTTAATACGATTTCAAAACGGAAAATGTGAAAGTTCAGTCCCAGAGGCATTCAAATACAAAAAGGCGCGAGGGCGAAATAACATGCACGGAAAGCGTCACCTAAATTCTCAATTTTGAATGATGAGGGAAGCACTGACCTCAAACGAAGGTCAAAGATGTTTAGTTAGGAGAGATGTCAAGATGTTAGGAGAAGTTCGGAAACTAGTTAGCAAAAGAATAATAATTATCTTTAATAATTATTTTTATTTGTTTTTTTGGAGTTGTCGTGTTTTTTGAATTTTGCAACTTGGAAAAATTTGAGATGAAATCTTGATTTGTGTTATTTAAACTAGTTTTTTTACTATATATGGATTTTGCACCGTGGAAAATATTTAAGGCACTTTGATTACACAGAATTAACCATCAAGCTTGTGATTTCAATTAATTCCTATCAAATTTTAGAGAAATTTAACCAAAAATCCCCACTGTAAAAGCTTCAAAAAAGTTGCACTAAATACAATTGCTTTTAAAACGAGTTGTCTTTAGTGCGAATTTTTGAACATTATTATGCTAGAATCCAGTGGAAACATTTGACATGAAATCTTGATTTGTGTTATTTAAACTAGGACATTTGAGATGAGATCTTGATTTGTGCTATTTAACCTCTGTATATATGAATTCAACGCCTTGGAAAACCCCTAGGGCACTTGGATTGCACACTATTACCCATCAAGCCTATGACTTCAATAAATTCCTGTCAGATTTTACAAAAATTTAACAGGAAAAACCCATCGTAAAAGCTTTCAAAAATTCTCACTAAAGACAACTCCTTTTAAAATGAAGAACTTTTTGAACTTTTTCATCTTGGGATCCGATAGAAAAATTTGAGGTGAAATATTGATTTGTGTTATTTAAATTAGTTTTTTCACTATATATATGGATTTAGCACCCTCAAAACCCCTAGGGCACTTCCATTGCACATGATTACCCATCAAGCTTGTGATTTCAATAAATTTCTGCCATATTTTAGATAAATTTAATGGGAAAAAACCGCCACAAACTTGGATTGCACGTGATTACCCATCAAGCTTGTGATTTCAATAAATTCTTGACGGATTTTAAATAAATTTAATGAGAAAACCCCACCTTAAACTTGGATTGCACATGATTACCCATCAAGCTTGTGATTTCAATAAATTCTTGCTAGATTTTAGAGAAATTTAACCAGAAAAACCCACCATAAAAGTTGAGTTAGTGAGGACAAGAAAACTCCTTTTAAATGGAGTTGTCTTTAGTACAAATTTTTTATTTTTCTAGTACCTGTGGAAAATTTTGAAGTGAAATCTTGATTTATATTATTTAAACTAGTTTTTTCTACTCTATATGAATTCATAAATTATTTTAAAAATAATAGAATTTTAAAAATTTATTTTTTTTAATATAAATTATATATAATACCAATCTAATTCCACCATTAAAAAAACTATTCAAGCATTTCAACATTTTTATTTTTTAAATTCTTTTTAACCCAATTCAAACCAAAAATCTACCGTTCGAACAAATTTATACCATCAGTATACAACGCTTTTAAAATTCAATATCATTTTTTCCGTAAATAAAATATCACCTTTTTATTAACTAGATGAAACATCATCACACGGAAAAGAAAGGAATGAATGACAGACTATTGATTTAAAAAATTGTGTGACAATTCTAATTTTGGTTGAAGGATCTCGTAGCGAGAGCGTCCTCATAAAAATATATATCAACAAAGGATACCTAGGGTTTTGTAGATACCTAGGATGTCATTGTTTTCTTGAATCATCCTTTATCTAAGCTATTATGCGTTGCCAGGTATTGTTTATAATATTTTCCTTTTTACCATAAGATTATGGTTTTCTATTTTAATATCAAAATTTGATCAAATTATTAATAAAAATAATGATAAAAATATATAATTAAAAATGCAATTTAATCAAATTATTAATAAAAATAATGATAAAAAGATATAATTATTTTGCATTTTAATTTTCATACTATTATGCGTTGCTCGGTATTGTTTATAATATTTTCTTTTTTACAATAAGATTATGGTTTCTATTTTAATATCAAAATTTGATCAAATTATTAATAAAAATAATGATAAAAATATATAATTATTTTACATTTTAATTTCATATATTAATAAAGTTATATAAGTTAATTAATTTAGATTGTGAATTTGCGGATGCTTATAGTTTTCTTTATGGTTATTGGTTGATCTTGTACTCATATGCTTGTCTAAAAAATTAAGCCATGATGTCTAAGTAAATAGTTGATAAAATATTTTGGATATAATTTTTCCTTAATTTAATTGAAAAAAAAAAGACAACTATTTTTCACATATATTTCAATCTATATTCTTATTACTATTAAAAATATTTAATTAATATTTCATATAAGTTAAATTTCTACTGCCTACCAAGTAATTATTAATAATTAATTTGAAATTCTGGAAATTCTATTACAGAAAATACATGTCTAATGATGTAATTAGGAAAGAAAATCCTAGAAAAGGTTATTAATTCATGACAGGACAAAGATGATGCATGAGAAAACTATATTTTTACATTATTAAGTTTGGTTATGGATGTTTGTGTTAAGATTTCTAAAGTATTTATATGTTATTGATAGTTTATTATTATTTGAATGTTTTAATATTATAGGTTATTATTTAATTTAAAGTATTAATTATTTTTTTCATTTTTGTAAAGGTAGTTTATATTTATATTTTTTACATTGTTGGATATTTGGTTAATTTTATATTAATAAGTATTTCATGATGATGATGATTAAGACATTCTATCAGACCTTAAGAGAGAGATTAATTCACACTTTTTAAAATTTTATTTCTATGATAAAAAAAAAGGGAGGAAAGCATGCCTAGGTCACTATAGTCGTGTTGAATTAGCATGTCAAGAAGGTTGGAAGTGAGGAAAATGTTAGGGAAAAGAGAATGGATGTGGGTAAGAGTCAAGGATATAACAACCATATAAGCCACATATAAACAAGTGTATTTACTCATAAAGTACCAAGGAGAAAGAAAGCTCATATTGATGAATGCAAAGGCCAACCAAGTTCAGGACTTCCACATTCCACCCAATCATAAATTGGTTGAACCAAGTCTCCCTTCAACCAATCCTCCTTGTGCCATATTTCAAGCATGAATGTGGGTTCTCATAAAACAAATCCATCAAAATGAAATTAGGGCTTGTAGAGGTCAAACAACCTCAACCCCTAACCAACAATTCCAACTGGTTGAACATCACTAACCATCACCAAATTGGTCTCTACCAAAATTGTAAGGGCTCTAGAGCATTTTTTCCAACCAAGACTCTAGGACTAGTAACTCAACCCACCACTATTGGCTGTTTTTCGTTTCCTTTTTAAAATAAGATAATGGTTTTTAGAGTAGTTGTTCTCTTTTTACAATAAAATAATAGTTTTTTGCTTTAATAATAAAATTATCAAAAAATAATAAAATTATTAAGAAAAAATAAAGATAAAAAGATATATATTATTTACATTTTAATTTTCATATATTAAAAAACTTATATAAGATAAATGGTTGATACAACATTTGGTGAATTGTTTCCTTTCACAATGCATTAGACTCCTCCACTTCATTGCAGGCTGTCTCGATAGGTAATTTCATAATCTTTCAGATCGTCGTTTTTGTGAAAGGTTTTTCTTACCACATTGAAATTAAGTGTTCGTTACATTTGGGTTCAAAGACGTAAAAATCCGACTAACAAATTTGGGTTTTCTCTTTGCAGTATTCTCCCAAAATCTTCTCGGACATTCCGTTGGCCATCCATTATTTGAGTGTTTTTATGTTTTTGCTGAGGTCAAAGAGATGAGACAACGGTCTGTTGACGAATTCTCAGGGCTATTGTAATATTCCTTTTTTTTCTTATATAGTCAATGTTGCCCATTGTAATATTTCTTTTTTTTATATAGACCATCTGAGCCATTGTAATAATTTTTTCATTTTTATATAGTCGATCCGATGCATTGTAATATTCGTTTTCCTACATACTATGATATAGTATCTGCCCATATATTTACAATGGTATTTTCTTAAAATTTTGATGGAAAACAATAACATAAAGTTTCTATAGAGTCTATCAAAACTATAAAAAGGGATAGGACCCTGAAAGTGGGATTATCGTGAAATTATCATTGTGAGTTATCTATTTATTTTATAAATTTTTGAGAACTTAACTATGCTACTTCTAGTTTCATCTCAGGGACGAAAACCGAGTAAATATAATTATGCTTCACTGTCTTGATTTCTTGTGCATTGAGCAGCCATGCATGTCAAGGTATGGGCTCTATTGACTTGCTAGTATTTGACCTATCTGGTTTTCTAAATATTTATTGAAATAAGGTCTGTCTTTTTACAGATCCCTGCTGTGTTCAATATTTTGTTGAACGTATTTTTTTGAACACCTAAATATACCAGTTATATTGATAAATTTGCTGTTTGGGAGATCTATTGATAATTTTGTTATTTGGGATCTTACAGCCCTTTACGAGTCTTAGTTCTTTTACAAGTCTTCGTTATTGGCAGATTTACACTTTCAGAGTTTGTTTGATAGCTACCGCAAAGATTCTTCCAATTGTATTTCTCTTGCAATTTCTCCACCTAACTGCAGATCAGAATCTGCAATATTCTCCATCAAAATTTTCCAAACACATGGAGTTTTCAAGCCAGCTTTTCCAAAGAATTTTCTGATGTGATTTTTCGCTGTCAACTGCAATAAGAATGCAGGATTAATCTGTCCTTGATATACTAAATGTCCCACTGCGGGATGGGATTAGATTGAAGGATGACGCGCCTCACTAACACTGAATACTGATAGCGTTGGGTTAGGAAAAGCAGTTGACAAATAGCAGGTGGAGTTTGGATGATAGTGTACTGTATTAGAGGCAGTTTTCAGGAATGTCGCAATGATGATGCAGGTGAGTCAAAAGGCAACCTCTTCAGCTACTCCACTGGTAGTGATATTTATAGCTGTAACCACGGTGTATTCCAGAACTGTTTGCTATATTGGGCTATACATATTTTCAGCTTATAGGTTAATTAATGTGGTTGGGTTACATATATTAATAATTAAATTTAAAGAAATACATAATTTAGTTGCATATAAATAAATACATAATTTAAAAATAAACCTATACACTTCAACTGCATTAATGGTCCTATGAGCAGTGAAATATTGGTTGCTAGGGTTTAACACGCTTTTTCAAAATTGGAAAATGTCAAAGTTCAGTCACATAGGCGTTCAATTACAAAAACGCATTGATGGTCCTATGAGCTGTGAAATAATAGTTGCTAGGGTTTAATACGCTTTTTCAAAATTGGAAAATGTCAAAGTTCAGTCACAGAGGCGTTCAATTACAAAAAAAAGGCCCGAGGACGAAATAACGTGCCAAGTTGTCTATAATGAGTCTTTTTAATTTTTGTTGGTTTTTTATGGTCAAAATTTGGCAGCAATTTCTTCGAATCGCAAGTTTGATAGTCAGTCTCTGCACAATCAAAGCGTCCCAGGGGTTTTTCAGGGTGCTGAATCCAAATATGCAATTAAAAAATCATTTTAACTGCAACAAATCAAGATTTAACCTCAATTTCTTCCGCCAGATTCCATCAGCAAAATCTCCAAAAAATCGCATTATAAACAACTCCATAACATGCACGCAAAGCGTCAGCTAAATTCTCAAATGTTGAATGACAAGGTAAGCGCTGAGGACAAACCATCAAGGTCAATGTGGTTTAGTTAGGAGCGCTGTCAGCCATTCACCAATCAGCAGCAAAAGAAATAATTATGTCTATGTTACCAATCAGCAGCAAAAGGAATAATTAGCCCTAGTTTAATTAGATTGTGGTTTTGTTTCGAAAATTATGAAAATTTTGGTAATATTTTGATAAATTTTGGTAAGGATTTTAATAAATTTAAATTTAAATAGTTAAATTTCATGATTTTGAACGTCTGAAAATTTATTATAACTTGAAAAATATAATTTAAATACCATTTTTGGAAAAAAATTTAATTTCCTGTTTTACCTCAATTTCAATTAAAAGTAATTAATCGACCTAGCCATTCCACCTTAAAGTAATTGACCTGGCGATTCCTCCACCTTAATAGACATCCAAATAATTATGTCTATGTACCTTTTAAAATTAAACAACAATTTATTTTTTTTCCTTAAAAAACATCACCTTTTTTCACCTAAATCAATAATAATAAAAAGGAGGAATGAAACAACACGGATTTACAAAAGTCGTTGACCTTTCTAACTTTGGTTGAACGATCACATAGCCAGGGCATCATATATCAAACATATATCTAAAAAAAATGCATAGGGAGATACCTAGGATTTCATTGTTTTGCTTGAATCACCCTTTACCAAAGCTATTATGGCTTGCTAGAAATTGTTTATAATAGTTCTCTTTTTTCCTCTTTTTAGAGTAATATAATGGTTGTTTTGTTTTATTTTTTTAATAATAAGATTTTTTTTTATAATAATAAAATTATTGAGAAAAATTAAAGTTGAACAGGTGCCATTATTTTATATTTTATTTTTTATTTATTGACGAAGTTATAAAAGTTTAATAGTGGGTAAAATATTAATTGGCATGGTATGATATTGTTTTTAATTATTAAAAAGGAAAAAAACATAATTATTTTTTACATAAACTTCAACTTTTTTTCCTTCGAACATTATTAAAAGTACTGTAAATATTTTAAGAAAGTTAAATCCTTAATATCACCAAAACATTATTAAAAATTCCTTTGAACATTATTAAAAATACTATCAATATTTTAAGTAAGTTAAATCCTTAATATCACCAAAACATTATTAAAAATACTCGGAATATTTTAAGTTAAATCCTTAATATCACCAAATAATTATGGATAATTATTTTAAAATTTTAAAAGTTCTATTAAAAAACGATATAATTAAGGGAAATTTTCAAAAAACGCTATTAATTAAAATTTCAAGGGAAATTTTCAAAAAACGCTATTAATTAAAATTTCCAAAAAACGCTATTAATTCATTCTTGATCAGGGAAAGTTAATGTATATGAAAAACATGCTTTTACTTTATTAAATTTGGTTACAAATGTTTGTGTTAATAATTCTAAAATATTTATGAATATTTGTATGTTATTCATAGTTTATTATTGTTTGAATGTCCTAATATTATATTTTATTATTTGATATTATAGAATTTAAAATATTAATATGTGTTTTTCATAGTTATAAAGTTAGTTTAATTCTTTTTATTGTTAATGTGGTTAGATATTTAATTAATTTTATACAAACAAGTATTTTATTAGATTTCCTTTAAATAAAGTACATTAATTTACACTAATAAATTTATTAAAAATCTTATTTATATGTGTTTCTGAATATGTTTTAAATTTTCCTATAAAATTTAATAAAAATAAAAACAATTTTCATAATAAAATTCTCAAAATATTTTAATTTTTCCCAATATTTTATATGGCCTTTCATTTTTTCCATCCTTTCTTCCTGTAGTTATTTGGAAGGTGAAAAGTTATCCATCCTATTACTATTGCCTATATTAACTTTTAAATAGAAGGGGAAAATGGTTCTTGTAGTCGTTTGGAAGGTTAAAATGGTTATTGTAGTTGTTTGGAATGTGAAAACCTATTTATAGAAGGGGAAAATGGTTTTTTAGTTGTTCGAAGGTGAAAAACTATCCATAAAATAGGAAAATGGTTCTTGTAGTTGCTTGGAAGATGAAATCTATCAACTTTTTTTAGTGTTCTACATAAACTTCTAAAGAAAATGAAAAAATGGTCTTGTAACTAAAGAAAAATAAATAAATAAACATGTGTTAGAATTGATTTTGGTATTTAATTTATTACATAGTACAAAAGCAAAAAAGTGGAGAAAAATAATATGCATTTAGCAATGACTATAAAAATATGTTGAAACATTTTCCTCATTCATTGAGAGAATTAGTTCACAATAAATTTCAATATAGCATAATTCCTATAGCAAAGGCTATAGCCATAAAAGGAATGGTGCATCTTACTTGATCTTTCCCTCCCTTTATACTTTCCTAAAAAATGACTATTAATATTAGAATGATTACATAAAAATAATTATAATTTTGATAGTTTTGGATATAGTTTAATATTTAACATTTTTTACCTTTATAACATAAAACATGATTATATTTTATAATTTTCTTATAAAAAATAATATGAAATTATAAAATATCAGAAAAAAAAATAAATATCTTCAAAACATCACAATGTATATATAGAGCTATACAACAAAAAGATTAATAATATCTATTAAAGATGAAATTATGTATGAGAGAATCTTTTAAAATACATAAAAAGATATTTATTCACACCCAAAAAACTTCCTTAAAAAAATAGTCAACACATAAATAAATCCATTGAGAGTTGCCCAGTTTATAAAATTATAAATACAAAAATTCTTCCTAAAATGTACTTTCTTATGCATTTTAAATAGGGGAGATTTTAATTAATTATTTTATAAATCTATTATCTTATTATGTAATGTTGATAGAGAAAATTATTAAGTAATATTTATATTATTATAGGTCAAATTTGTTTTGTTTGTTAGGTTGTGTGAGGTTTGATTTAATTTTTGGCTTGATAATTTATGACTAAAGTTCATCTAAGCCATCAAAATCACTTGGTGATTGCTCAGCCTAGGCCACATGAGTCCTTATGAAACCTTACTTTTAACCACAAAGTCCTTATGACAGTTGATTTTTCGAATAAATTACTTTCACATTCCAAAATGCCTTAATAGTATTTAACCACAAAGTCCTTATGACAATTGATTTTTAACCACAGAGTTTCAAATAAATGACTTTCGCATTCCACAATGTCTTAATAGTATTTAATCACAAATTCCCTATGATAGTTGGTTTTTAACCACAGAGTTTCGAATAAATGACTTTCACATTCTAGAATTCCTTAATAGTACACCACAACACTGTTTATTCTATGCACATGCCCTATTATTTTGTAATTTTAATAATTTTATGGACACATGTGTCTATTTTAGAATAATATTTGTATAATTTTGATTGGTGTGTTTATTTTGGAAAAGGGTTTTTAGAATTTTAATTTAATTATCAATAATTATTATCTGGATTGTAGGGATATAACTTTGATGGAATATTTTGAAATATTCTTAATATTATACATAGACCACGGGTTGAGATTTATCTCTTATGCTCTTTTTTCTCTTTTAATTAAATAAATTAATTAAAATAAATGTCTTATGAACAAGTGCCATATGAAGTGAAATATAGTTTTTTTGGCATGTGTATAACTCATGGTGTAAGCCCATGGTATTGTAACAATGCCTATTTGTAGATTAAAAATTTCCATAGTAAAGTGGGAGTAAGTCTCCATGAATAAGAATATTATTTTATATTTTCTCTCTCTCTCTCTCTCACACACATATATATATTATATTAATTCATAAGAAATTGACATCATGATGAGCTTGACTTCAAAACACCACTAGCCTCATTCCTATCGGACATGTTGGCTGGATGGTAATGGCAAAAAAGACACTAATAGTAGCAAAACAAAACTTAAAGACAATACATAGATTTCCCAAACAAACCTTAATCATCCAAGGATTAAAATACAACCCACATTCATCATTAACTTGTAAGATTACCACAATTCATGTCATCCAAACCATTGCCACATGGTTGGCAAAATAATTCATGGACACGAGCCTCCATGTGAGCCATCCTTCCTTCAAAGTTGTCCAACCTCTCTTGGAGCCACTTTTGTCCTTGTCGAAGGGATACCAATTGATCCATCATATGCCATTGATTGTGCTATATGTCATTCATGAAAGTGAAGACCTCATTTCGATATTCATGCCAGTCACGGGCCATCTGTTCCATTGCTCCTAACAACTGGTGAAACTGCTCTTCTAAAACATCAAATGGTAGAGGAAGTTCTAAGCATCCTACCGAAATTATAGGTTAATGCTCAAGTTCCTCCCTATCATCCTACTAATCCACTCAGTGAAAAGATCCTCGACTTCATAGACCAACACCTCAATGGGCCCACCCTCACTGACGGTACATGGTGCTCCAGCTAGCCACTTGAACAAGCCAACTCAGAGAAATCAACCCAGTGTTCCAGCCGCCAAGACACATAACCTTCCAAAATTCCCAACTCACCCAAAATACCTTACTAGTTGAGGCAGCCACTCCCCATACAAACAACCAGATAATAGAGTTTTTGCCAATTTCTTGAAAATTATCTTTCGACCTCCAACATGCATCAATAATTTAACCTCTCTCTATTGAGCCAATACACCAGTTGAGACTCTGCCAACTCCCTAAAATGTCATTTTCCCATTAACCATCCAAAGACAAATTACTATAGAAAGGTAGTACAGAAGTCGAATTGAGGTTTCCACTACTCTCTAAGGCTATCATGAACAAGCCCCAGGACTCCAAACACCACTACAGAGACTTTATTAATAAAAAACCGAACTAAAATAAAAATTGAACAATAACTTGTACCTACACAACCAAGAGAGGAAATTTCTCCACAGTTGACTCGAATCTCACTCTATAAAATATGAAACCCTCTCACTCTATTACCTAACATTAACCCAAAGGAAAAACTTCCTGAATTGGACTAGGGTCCCAAATGCTTATTCTTGGGACCACCTCATGAACTGGATTACCACCATTAATATTTCAATCCTTACTAAGCTTCTAATGCATAAGACAAAGGTCAGGATATGGCTACAACAAGTAGTCACCCTATGCTCCAATGATTAAATATCATTTGTCGACTCACTACCTATAACTAGAAATTGACTCTCGAGACGTGTAACCAACCAAGCCATACAAATAAACTTTATGCATTCTCAAAAATTTTGAACCCACGCTCCATCCATAGCTTCTCTAAAACTCTTCATCATTTAATTGTCGCATGGGAGTGAAGTTATTAACCCCTCATGAAGCCCTGTCATTTCATTCCTGACCCCCATTGGGGAATTAATTATTTTTATAATTAATATATAAATTGGAATAAATATAATATTAAATAATAATAATAATAATATTTTTGAGAAAAAATATATTACTTATTAATCCATGCATAGTCACAACGATGGTGGGGGTAGAAGCCAATGAGGTCATCCACAAGCCCAATCATAGGTGCGAAGTTGTAGCCATATTCCACTTTGTCACTCCTCCCAATATACATGAATAAATTCACCGGTTAGAAACTTATGCTTGAAATGGTTGCTACGCATATTCAAACTTTGAGATCTTGGAAGAAGTAGTCAGCTAGATTTCTAACACTGGACATACTAGGGGATGAAGGAACTAGTGCCTAAAATCTATCAACCTTCATCAGAAACTAAAGACTCTTTTAGGTTGACTCATGAAATAGAAGCACAGAGTATGAAATGACATTATTTCTTCCTTGAATGAGATTAAAAGGATTCAACATCAATAATTCTCTTGTTTGGCTAGAATGGATGCTTGTCTAACTCATATTCAAATTCATCTTCAATGTGGCCTAAGCCTTCTACTCCTACTAGTACTAGTGTATATGATCCTGCTCCGATGACCTCATTAGATTCTTGAGCACTTTTCATGACTTGCTTTGATTTTATGTTTCTTCTTGTTACTCTCTCTATTAACATTAATTGTTGATCATTCTAGTAGACACTTTACTTTGACTCATGATATTACATTATTGCTTCATATTAGTTTTCCCCATGACTGACCGAGACCCATAATGGTATGAATTGTGATGATATGAGATGTTTTGGAATGATGTAACATGAAATTTTGAGGTAATATAAAAATAACTTGAAAATAAAATAAAAATTTATAATTTGGTTTGTTTTTATGACTTTTGTAATTTTGGCAATGTGTCAAGTAATATGAAATAACTATTTTGATTTCTATCAACATTTTTAATTTATATCAATGCACTCGTAATAGTGTTATATATTAAAATAATGTATGCATACAAATAAAAAGAGTTATAAAAATGATATTTTTTTAGAAGTAATTAGGGTTATCTCTGGTGGTTAGGTCGAATGGTTATTATCTTCCCCACCTAGGTTCAAATGCCCGCTAGTAATTTCATGGTAAAGATTGTTGTAATAGCCAATGGGTGCAGGCTTGTAGTTGGTTATCACATCAGTGTAATGCATTAAAGGTCTTTCCCCAAGGAGGGTTCCCATGAGCAGGTGTTCCCTGCCCCCCGCCTTGATATGGTGTCAGCTTACATGAAAGGGGGATATGGATTGCATTGCATTGCTTGGTGCATTGCATGTTCTCCCTTCACTTTGTTGATCACGACACGAAGCTGAAACAAGGGCAAATGTCATTTTAATATCGCAGGTGGCATAAGGTGGCATAAGAGGACTCAGTAGGATAATTCTATCAACTTGGAAGAGCTAGATGAAAATATTTACATTATAGGATGTCGACTCACACAAAAGGGGGCTATAGATCCCACTATACTTGGCCCGTTGCATGCACTCCCTTCACTTGGTTGATCATGGCATGAATCTGGCACAAGGATAAACGTCATTTGAATATTTTAGGCGACATAGGGTGGAAAAGGAGAACTCAGCAGGATAATTTTATCAAATTAGAAGTGATGGAGGAAAATATTGATGGTATATACATCAAGATATCAACCAACATCTCCTTATCTGACCAACAAGCATAAATTCCTAGAAATTTTTCTTAATAATTGTTATGACTCACTAGTAATATTTTTCTTCTTCTCATGTTAATATATGTAGGTTTTTATTTACAAAATGTGTTAGTTAGATGAGGTCTTAAAATCCTTAAGACTGAAATTATATTACTAATTTGGTTTCCGTTCAAGAAAACTAGTAGCACAAATAATTTGCTTTGTAAAATAACAATTTAATATAGTATAAAGTGCTTAACGTTTTATATATATATCTATATATAATCAAAATTATTTTTTACATTTTTATTTCTCCATAAATTGTGAATTCAAAATTTTATGGAATTGAGAAAAGTTAGACCAACTTAAATACTAATAAAAAAATAAATTTAATCTCTCCAAACAAATATGGAAAATCATTTTTACCTTTATAAATGAAAGAATGTGAGTATAGATTTAACTCATATAATGCACCTATTATGTGTGATTTTAAAAATTGATTAATAAATTTATTTAAGCTGCTGACATTTAAGTAACGACGCATTCATATATAGAGTAATTCTAAATTTATTATTACTTAATTTTTGTTTTTATGGTTTTTTATTTAATAACGAAAATAATAATGGAAAAAGTTAAAAACAAAAATTCAAATTTATTACCCGCTAAAATTATAACCAAAATATATATACTACCAATCCAAACTAAATTTTATATTGCTAAAAGGATTGATCGATTCCTGGTAGACGCCATGTTGATGCATAGGCTGAAAATTTTAAAATCTTGGTCATTCTACTCTGAAATATCTGATCATGAAGCAATAATGTTGGAATGGAAGGAAGGTTTGGTGGAGGTAAAGATCCCTTTTAAATTTAGTATGCGTTGGGTCAATGAGCCTGCATTAGCAAAGACGATCTTTCAATCGTGGTTGCTCGTGCATTAGCCAGGATTTGAATGATCCAATCAGGGGCATTATGGAGAAACTCAGGCGACTCCAACCGATGGTCAAAGCATGGATAAAAATCCATAGAATGGAGGTCACAAAGGAGCTTGCAGCGATTGATAAGGACATAGCCAATATTCTTGACCTGATTTCCCTTGGCCTTTACTCTGAATAGAAACATAAGATGATTATAGATTTGGTGGCCAGAAAATACAAAATATTAAAAATGAAAGACGAAGAATGGCGTCAAAAAAGCAGATTGGCATGAATCAACTCAATTTTGTCTATCGAACTTAAGACATGGAACACCATTTCTTCCCATAAGGAGATATATAAGGAGGCATTCTTATTCTTCAAAAAGAATTTTCAGGATAGGGAAGAGGATCACATGGCAGAAAAGATCTCATTCACCAATAATTTTCCTAATTGACTCAACGAAGAGGATTCTACTACGATGGATAAGCATATTTCGAAAGAGGAGTTACATCAAACCCTCAATGGCTAAGGAGAAAGGTCTTGGGCTAGATGGATGGCTAAGTGATTTATTCCTCCACTTCTTTGATCTAATGGGATTGGATTTGGTGTGGATGGCGAAAGAGGTCCGAAAATGTGGGCACATAACATGTGCAATCAATTTGACCTTATGCTCATTCCTCAGAAACCTAGCTCTAAGTCATTAACTGGTTATAGACCTATCTCATTATGAAATTCTATTTATAAAATGATGCCAAACCTCATTCTTAACTGGGTTAAGAAGATTATATCCCCTCACATCATGTTGGACCAGTTTGGTTTTTGTCCAATAGGTGGATTCAGGACGTTGTAGCAATTGCACAAGAGAGAATCTACACAATAAAGTTCAGGAATCTAAGATCTCGTCTTATGAAAATTGATCTTATTCGGGCATATGACTGTGTTGATTGAGAATTTGTGTCAATGATTCTATATAAAATTGGTTTTAAGCATATGCACATCTATGGTGGTTCTTGTTAATGGGGAGCCCACAAATTTCTTCAAAATGAGCAGAGGGTTGAGACAAGGTTGTGACTTGTCCCCATTGCTATTTATTTTA
Source organism: Pinus taeda (assembly GCA_000404065.3). Lineage (NCBI taxonomy): Eukaryota > Viridiplantae > Streptophyta > Pinopsida > Pinales > Pinaceae > Pinus > Pinus taeda. The sequence goes on along the minus strand of APFE031255025.1, from coordinate 295,349 downwards.
GTTATGGACTCTTTCAGCAGAGAAATTCAAGCCATGAAGGAAGCTAGGAAAATCAAGGGATGTGGGATCACCAGAAACACCCGTCTATCTCATCTCCTATTCATTGATGATATCCTTCGCACAGGCGTGGAAAAATTATCTGAATGGGAAGCTTTCCATAAGATATTCCACGATTTCCATAAAGCTTCTGGGCTCTATACAAACATAATAAAATCTGAGCTCCTCTCAAATGGGGGAGAAACAACTTATATAATTGATATTGCCGATTTGTTTGGGGTGAAGATTCGACCACTATCTCAGGGATTCATCTACTTGGGTCGTTTCTTGAAGCCTAACAAATACAAAATTGTTGATTGGGATTGGTTAATTGCTAAATTTGAAAATTCATTGCTCAAGTAGGACCATAAATGACTTACAATGGGGGGGAAGATTAATTATGCTCAAAGAAATTTTCCAATGGATTCCGGTATTCTAGATGGATATATTCAAAATTCCCCAAGAGATACTAAAAATGTTTAATGTATTGTGGAAAAATTTTGTGGTTTAGATCAGGCACCAAGAGATGTTAGAATTAATGGAGAATATGCTATTATTGTTTCATAGTTGTGATTTTCCTTTCTATAGTTATTCAGTTCCTATTCTCCTGGGATATGATTTGTTGTCCCTAACAAATTGTGTCTATTTAATATTCAGATTAATGTGAAGCACATTGTGTGGTTTTGCTTGAAGTAGCTCCTGGTGATCTACACCTGTGAGCTCCTCTTGTTTTGGTTTATCATTTCATGTCTTCCCTGTGCAACTCTTTACATGGTATCAGAGCTGCAGGTCTGAGGGGGCCGATACCTAAGTGGGAGAGGCTGACGCAATTGAAGCTAGATCATCACGCTTCGTTTGAAGGGAGAATCATGTCGATCCACATGTTACCCTTCTGATATGTTTTATTGTCATGACAATGAAGATTCACTGTGGATAAACGCGCAACACTTCGTGGATCCACGTGGGAAGTTCATGCCGACCTTGAGCTGCAGACGTCACGATCATAGCAGTGGAGTGTTGCTGTTGCATCCACATGGAGGAGAACTGCATGAGAGCTATTCTTGACTTGTAGTTGGAGAGCCACCAGTGTTGGATGCCGAGGTGACACGTGGAAGCCAGATCTCCAAGGAGAATAGCAGAGGAGGCTAAGATCGCTTGAGGCAACTGTTGATCAGCGTAATGCTGGTTGCAAACAACCCGAGGAGGAGTATTCGTTTGGGGGGGCGTGATCTAGGCACCAGATCATCACTTGTGTAGATAAGCAGTGGCGTTGGTGGCCATGGAGGAAGCTGTGAGAAGAAGGAGAAGATTGCTTCCCTATGGTAAGATGTTGGTGTGTGATAAGGAGTAGGAGAAGAATGCAGGAGGCCAGGATAGCCGTGGAGAAGACCGCTGCCCTCATAAAGTCACAGTGATATTATTTTTTTGTTTGTTGCTTCTTCGAAACAAAAAAACACAAGGTGATCGTTGATGATCGAGTTTTTTCTTTGCTACTTGATGATGGTTTGCTGCTCCTCCTCCCCACGGTGGGTGCTAGTGTGAGCAAAAAGAATGGTGTGGTGTAGAAATAATTGTTGTTGAAGGAAAGTGATCAAGTAAAAAAAGAAGGGTGTGAAAACTAAATGAGATATTCTTGATATGCGTTGAATCAAAGTCATCTGTCATTTTTTAATACTTGCTATGGTGGCCCCTTGCAATAAAACGTTTCAATAATTATCGTCTAGATAATTAAAGTTTTTTTACTGAAGTTTTTTTTTGAAATCTTTAATTAAAATACGAAGTTTCTTTAATCATAGGGATCTGCATTATTCTGAAGGGACTTATTATTTGATATAAGGGGGGCGTTTTGTTTAAAGGGAATTTGGAGTGATCATTTTTTTAAAGAAGATCTGGGGTTGGTTTTAAATTATTGAATTTTTTTATTCATCCAAAATGAATAATCAAATTGTTGAAGCTTATCTCAATGAGAGTAATAAGCTTGATGGTTCCAATTATACTAATTGGAAGTTTAAGCTCCAGACTCTGCTTGAGGAACAAAATTCCTATGGCATTGCCACTGGTGATAAGGTCAAGCCGGCTACTGCAACTGGTGGATCGAATACAACAATTCAAGACTGGGAGAAAAGGGAGATGAAGGAAAAGGTTCTCCTAAAGTTATCAGTCAAAGTTTGCATCATCCTTCGCATTCAGGAGTGTAAGACGGTGAATGATATATGGATGATTCTCAAAGAAATGTACGAGATCAAGAACACCAGTCGAACTTTCTACCTCAGGAAGAAGATTCTCTCCATCAAGATGGAGGAGAATGAGTATGTTTCTTCATTCATATCCCGGATAAAGGAGGTTAAAGATAAACTAACTGACATCGGTGAGAATGTGTCAAATGGTGATCTGGTGACGATTACCATGAACAACATGACAGATGATTACAGATGTTTATAATGTGATTGAATGCAAAAAAGAAGCCTCCAGGCTTTGAATAGCTTACCAAGATCTTGCTAAAAGAAGAAGAGAGTAGGTTGTCCCTCAAACCTCAAAATCTAGATCTTGCATTGATGACCAAGTTCAAGCCGAAGGGGAAAGCAGTGGTTGATCACAAGAAAGGCAGCGTATCACGAAAAAGGACACCACAAGGTATGACCTTGCATAAACATGACTCTGCTCCTAAATGTTTTTATTGTCGTAAGATAGGCCATGTTGCTAAATTTTGCCATAAGAAAAAGGAAGATAGGGAGAGGTACAACCAGAAAAGACATGCAGGTCATCTGGCTGATACATATTAGAACTAAGATGTCAGATTATTTATGGTTGAGACTACAGTAGCCACTGACAAGGATGAATCAGATATTTGGTCGGTAGATTTTGGAGCCTCCTCACATATGACAGGTAAAAAGAAATGGTTCGGAAATTTTAGAGAATCCAACACTGGAGTAAAAGTATACCTTGGAGATGATAGAGGGTATGAGATCAAGGGACATCGATTTGTCCTTCTCACTCTGCCTGATGGAAACATTAGGAATATATCTGATGTGTGGTATGTCCCTGGTATTAAGAAAAGCCTAATTTTTATATCAAAGATTACAGATGAGGATCTCAAGGTATAATTCTTTAAATCTTATTGTATGATTATAGACTTGTTGGACCAGATGAAGCTTATTGCTACATTTGTTCGTATAGGAGGCCTCTACAAACTGGATGTGAAGAGTATACCACAACAAGCATTGATGTCATCGGATAAGTCTGCTGAAAACTTGTGGCATCAGAGACTTGGGCACATCAATTTCAATTATATTCTATTTTTGCAGAACAAAGGTATGGTCAATGGTCTTCCTGTTTTGAAAAAGTTGCATATTGATAATGAAGCATGTGCATTTGGTAAACAACATAGAGATGAATTTCTTAGTGTTAAAGATAGGAAACAGAGGGATACACTCAAACTTGTACACACTGATTTATGTGGGCCTATGAAGACAAGATCGTTAGGTGGCACCTACTATTTTCTAATATTTGTTGATGATTGTACAAGATTCACATGGGTGTATTTTCTTAGACAGAATAGTCATGCCTTTGAGTATTTCAAGCAGTTCAGGAACATGATTGAAAAGCAAGCAAGAAAGTTCATCAGGATTCTTCGATCAAACCAAGGCAGAGAATTCAAGAAAGGGGATTTCATCAAATACTGCAAAGAGCATGGGATACAATAGTGGTTTACAACACCTTACACTCCTCCGTAGAAGGGAGTAGCTGAGAGGAAAAACAGAACACTGGTGGAGAGTGCTTGTAGTATGTTGAAAGGTAAGAATCTAACTAATGGTTTTTGGGCAGACACTTTCAATACTACAGTGTATTTGAAGAATAGGAGTCCCACTAAAAGTCTTGATTATAGAACTCCTTTTGAAGTATTTGGTTGTAAAGATTTTGCACATGTTCCCAAAGAAAATAGGAAGAAGTTAGATTCAAAGCTCTTTAAATGTACTTTCATTGGATACTTCAGTGAGTATAAGGCTTATAAGTTGTTTAATCCTTCTACTCACAAGGTGTTTGTTAGTAGAGACGTAGTATTCCATGAATAGGTTGATGATGGAAATCCTATACAATATAATGAAGAATGTCATGTACCCTTACATTTAGATGAGGATGTTGAAACATTGATCAATCAAAAACAACAACAACAACAACAACAGTAGCAGCAAGATAAAGGGGAGGAAATTGAGTTCAGTCCACAAAGAGAAGAATAGAGAAGAATAGTTGACACCCCACCTCTCAGGATATCTAGCAGGCCAAAATAGTTACCAGCTTGGTATAGGGACTCTGCGCTCATGACTGGTATGTTAAACATTGTAGAACCTTCAAATTTTCATGAAGCTAGTAAGAGTTGTGAATGGAAGGAAGCAATGAAGGAGGAATATGAATCTATTATTAAGAATATTACTTGGGATCTAGTAAAGATTCCTCGTGGTAAACAACCCATAGGTTGCAGATGGTTATTTAAGTTGAAATTTAAAGCAGATGGATTTATTGATAAGTATAAAGCAAGGTTGGCTGCAAATGGGTATTCCCAAAAAGAAGGTATTGACTTTGAGGAAGCATCTTCCCCTGTTGAAAAATTAAATACTCTTAGATTGATTATTGCTTTAGCCACTAAACGTCATTGGAAAATACATCAATTAGATGTCAAATCTGCTTTCTCAAATGGTGATTTAAAAGAAGAAGTATATTTAATGCAGCGTGAGGGGTTTGTTAAGAAGGGAGAAGAGCATTTAGTCTGTAGATTAAAGAAAGCTTTATATGGTTTAAAATAGGCTCCTAGATCCTTGTACAACAAAATTGATTCATTTTTCCTCATGCATGGTTATAAACGGAGAAAAAATGATCCTAATTTGTATATTGTGTTTAATGATGAGGGGAAGATAGTGTTGATTTCTTTATATGTAGATGACTTGATCATGACAGGAAGCGCAGACAATATCATTGAAGAAATCAAGTAGCAGTTATCACAGAAATTTGAGATGAAGGACCTTGGAGAATTGCATTATTGTTTGGGTCTAGAAGTTTGGAGAGATTCAAGCCAAACTTTCTTGTCCCAGGGTAAGTATGCTAAGATTTTGTTGACTAAATTTAAAATGGATGAGTGCAAGGCTGCATTTGTGCCTTTATAGTAGAATAGCAAACTTCAGGTGAATGATGGTTCGAAATGTGCAGATGCAACATTGTACAGACAGTTGGTTGGTAGTCTTATTTATTTGACTACAATGAGACTAGATCTAGCTTATGTAGTGAGTGTTTTGAGTCAGTTCATGACTCAACCTCATGAGAACCATTGGCTTGCAGCGAAAGGAGTACTGAGGTATCTACAAGGAACTTCAAACTTTGGTATTTTGTATTCTGATTCATTTGATGTTAGCTTGACAACTTATACAGACTCTGATTGGGGAGGAAATTTAGATGATAGAAGATCAATTACAAGTTACGCCTTTAGCATTGGATCCAGGGTCATCTGTTGGTGCAACAAGAAGTAGTATATTTTATCCTTATCCTCAGCAAAAATAGAATATCAAGCTATGTGTGCAACAACATGTGAGGCAGTTTGGTTGCGCAGACTTCTCCAAGATGCAGGAGAAGAACAGACAAAAGCTAAGGTTATTAATTGTGACAATAAAAGTTCCATCAAACTGGTTTACAATCTTGTGTTTCATAAAAGCACTAAGCACATAGACACTCAATTTCATTTTTTTAGGGAAAAGGTGTAGTCCAAGGAGATTTGTGTTGAATATTGTAATTCTTGTTATAATATCGCTAATATATTTACTAAGCCTCTCGGAAGACTGAAGTTTGATTTGTTTAGGGACATATTCAGTGTGTTTAAGACCCATTTCTCCATTAGGGTGGGTGTTAGAATTAATGGAGAATAGGCTATTATTGTTTCATAGTTATGATTTTCCTTTCTATAGTTATTCAGTTCCTATTCTCCTGAGATACGATTTGTTGTCCCTAACAAATTGTATCTATTTAATATTCAAATTAATGTGAAGCACAGTGTGCCTTTTTGCTTGAGGTCGCTCCTGGTGATCTGCACCTATGAGCTCCTCTTGTTTTGGTTTATCATTTCATGTCTTCCGTATGCAACTCTTGACAATAGAAAGATCCACTAGTTGGACTAAATCTCATTTCCCAACCAGTAAAAAAAGTGGTTGGGCATCCTAGGCATAAAAAGTTTTAACTAGGCTCTTTTGATAACTAATCTATGGCACATATTTAGGGATAATGGCCTTTGGCATTCAATTATGATGGCTAAATATATTCTACAAGGACCAATGGAGGAGTGGATCCGAGCTGGAACTCCATCGAGGTCTTATATCTCTGTCATTTGGCGGAACTTAAGGTCAATGATCCCTTGGTTATGCAACAATTTTCTCTAGGTTGCGCAGGATGAGCAAAGTATACAAGTCGGCTTGGATGCAATTAAGGGTATGCCAGGATGTCATCTTCTATTGTTTCCATTAGTCAATACTCTCCACCAGCAAGGATTCGTCGATTTGTCCAGTGTTAGGAGAGGACAACATTTGCCTCTAATTATTGCTTCTTGGCCTTATGCTCGATACCTTGGCATCCTTGTTTTTTTGGAGGTGGAATGGAAAAATTATCGATATAGCTTATGCCAAGCTGATATTCTATGGACCCCATTCCCAGATGCACTTGGATGGGGCAGACATTTGTTCGATGGAAGAATTTTCATATCTAAAGCTTATGAACATATTAATTCTTGTATACAATCTCTCCCTTTTGCTAAGCTGGTTGTTAGGCTATGGGGGTGGGAGGCGCCTCCTAAAGTATTATGTTTCACATGGCTTACTCTCCATAATCGCATCCTCACATGGGACACTCTACTAAAGAAGGGATTTATCAAGCCTGGCCGATGTTCCCTCTATTGGGCAGTTGTGGAGAATTGTCACCATCTATTCGTACTTTAAACATTCGCTTGGGATATCTGGAAACGTGTGAATTCTCTGTTTGGAATACACATCATAGTTGATATGTCCTCTGTGGCGGATTGGATTTGCTCTTGGGAAAGACAAGATTAGGCTTATAGAGTAGTCCCTCTCTATATTATCTGGGGTATTTGACGGGCTCGTTATGAATACAATTTTTATGGATCAGCCCCATATTCTTTGTTGTCTTCACTACATATCCTTTCATATTTTATGGAGGCACTTCACATAGATCATTCTATTTCTTTCCACTTCCAATCGTTTGGGGCCCTAGGTGACAACAGTCGTGTTGAGAGGTTGGGGTTATGGGGCGTATAAGAGGTGGCCTAGTGGCTCTGCCTTGATAGCATCCGGATGGTCGATCATTCCCTATCTACTATCCTATGGATCCAAATTTGTTTCGTTGTACAGATTCCAGGTCTTCATAATTGGATGCAATGCATTATTATCCTCAAGGATCTATTCTCGGTGGTCACATTCCAGTACATTTACAGAGAACATAACTCTGAGGATGATTCCCTCTCTAAGCGAGCTCTAGCTCTTCTACCTAGTTTTATGCACTATGAAAAGGCTGTGGCCGATTCTATTTTGAGCGAGGGATCTTTTGCATTGTTCTTAGTGCCCTCAGGCTCTGCCGGACCTTATTGCCCTACATTTTTTGCTATGTTCGGCCTATGCTAGGTCCCTATTTCTTTCAGACCATCCGGTGAGGTGTACAAGGGTCATGTTTGTCACTTTTTTTTTGCCATACTCTACTTCTATTTTTTCCTCGGATGGCTGAATTATTTACTAGATCATTTACCTCTCGATGCGTAAGATTGGATAGTTGTGGGTGACACCCCAATATGGGTAGTTGGTTTGATATCTGTGGTTATGTGTGTTGGTAGTTTTCTCTTTATCTGAACCATATTTTTTAATTGATATACAGTGTATAAGGTTGGTCAGCCTGATAAAAACCTGACAGGTAATATTTCCCTGCAAAAAGCGAACAAGATGTAAGCAAATACAAAACATTTCTTTAATGAAAATGTTCAGTTTTTTTACTCAGAAAAAAGCGAGAAATTAATTTTACACTTTTTAATCAATATTTTAATAAAACTAACTTGATATATTACTTTAAATTTACATAATATAAAACATGTTATAAGATAAACTTACAACGATTTAAAATTTTTAATTGCCCACTTAATATTAGTGATATATATGGTTAGATTACAGATTTAAAATTTTGAATTACCCACTTAATTTATGATATATATGGTTAGATTGTAAATAATAAACTTTAGAATATGTTAATCTATTGACTTGAGAACCTTATCTCATCAACATAACTATGCATTTTATCGAGCATAGGACTTATGAGCAACATCTACATCAAACCTCAGATGATATATCTCTTCATTTGTTACTCTACGACTCTGAAATATCAGTGAATCGGATTGTATTTCCATTTAAGAATGTATAGGCCTAATTGAGTAGGTAGCACAACTAATATTTGATTAGTGTAAAGAGTCGATGGTATTCATCGTGCTACACAATTTCCTTTCCAAATAATCAGTGATTATACGAGTTGTTTGACTTAACTTTCATTACGGAGACCACTAACAATATTTTGTTTAAAATTTGGGGGTGCTAGCTCACCACTTTTACACTTCATGTTTGTTATAAACTTCATGTGTATATATTTCAGAAAGTAATCCATTTCATTCGAGTTATGTTAGTAGAAATATTTATATTTGAAAATGTTTCACAATATTAAAAATTTTATAATATTTAAGTGTTATTAATTTATGTTGTTATAATTTTAAAATTTTAATATATCATTATAGTGATGTAATAGTAATTTATTAATTTGTTAGTAAAAAATATATTTTTTCATTTATAATGGTTTTTTTTTTGAAGAAAAATGATTTTTTAACTAATTAAAATTAATTTTAGATTATACTTTAAAATTAAAGTCCATTTTTAAAAGAAATAATATTGAACGAGAAACACCCCATTTTAATCAATAATAACACAAATGCAATTCCGAATATAGTTAAATATACTTTTGCACAAATGTTTTACAAATCAGTATGGGAGAGATGTTATCCTATAATGTTACATTGAAAAATACATATAAAGAGTGCAAAAGAAATACCATTTTTATATTAATTAACAAAGTTTAAATTAATAGAATCTGAATTCACATTAACACAATCTCTAACCAAAATGTAATAAGTGTTCTTCACCATTATTTTATCAGTTAAAGATTTACAAATTGAAATTCACATTTGAAAATTCAAATGAAATTCAACTAATTTTAGTATGAATTCAAATTGTTCTCAACTTGCCACAATTAGAGAAACAAGAATTCACCCAATCATATTGGTTGAGTACTAAAATTGTTTATAAAAATTAAACAGTTTTGATAGAAAACTAGAAATATGGATATTGAAGAAAGAGTAGGGACAAGTGCAGTAAAGGGAGAAGGATTGTAATAAATAAGCAGATTGATACTTAAAATGTTTATAATGAGTCTAAATTTATCTTGATAATGAATCTATCAAGCTTTGAGAAGGATAAAATCCCTCAAGGTCTAAGTATTTCTTCCAGTTTTACACTTTAACAAATTTGCATCTTAAAATATTTTATTCTTATGGAACAGAGGTTTCCGAATGCAAAAATTGGATCGAACACCATGTAGAAATACATTGTTGGAGGCCCTACGAAATATTTTGGTAGTGTGTTGCCGAATATTTTCGTAGTGCCCCCTAAAACCTTTGTTTTCATCTCTGGGAATGCAGAGCGCCCCACAATCTCTACATACTAGATGCTCCACTTATGAACACATCCTCCTTGTCCTCCTTGACCTTGAATAGACTCCCTCGTTACCTTTACCAATGAATATGTTAAGCTCCCAACAGAACCATGACAACGTCCATAATGAAGGCTCTTTGTCCAACACTTGGGTTACTAACATTTTCTCTTTTTTTTTGTTTTTATTTCACGCTTCCCTCTAAAAAAAAATTAATTCCTCCTGCTTTGTCTACACCCAGCATCCACTGCTCGAATTATTGAGCATTCTCAGTCAACATAACCATGTCATTTCCTACAAAACAAACACTGCAAACTAATGATTTGGGTCACAATAACAAGTGTGCATAATGACCACAACTCAAAAATCGAAGGCCCATCAAAACATAATGCTACAGGCTTGGGGTCTCATTTATTCTAGACTGAAATCAAATGTATATACAATTTAAACACAAAGATACCAAACAGAGAAATAACACAGGGTTTTGGAAAGAATGTGCTACACATTTCTTTTATTCACTTCACATGTACAAGTTCGAGGCTGGAGAAGAAGCTCCCCTCCTCTCAACCAAAGCTCTTTTTATGCACATCCTTGATAATTGTTTCACTTATTCATCTCTCTAATTTAGAGAAGTCTAAAAGACACAAGCAAAATAAATCTTCATTTCCTAAACTCTAAAGCTTATTCAAAGTTTGTATTTACATTATTTAAAATCTCACTAAAGGAGACAAAATTGACTTCTCCAGCCCAACATGTGGCCAATCCACCACATTGCCAAGCCCCTTTCATTTTCCGCCACAAACATGGTCTAATTCTCCTACATCAGACTCCCCATGAAAAGAAAAAAACTCATGAGCTCCTACTCATAAGGTCCTCGAACGAAAAACTTTCCTTCTGTATGGTTGCAACACTCATCCATCTAGAATCCTTTGTCGAACAATCCATCCACTTCACTAACAACTCTAGATACTCCTTGCCCCTGGTGTGCTTTGCAACCCTTGTGTCCAGGACTCTCTCAACCTCTGGATCCTCTGTCATAGGCATTTTCTTTATCCAATTTTGTTCACTAACCTCCCTACTACTCCCATTTGTTGTAGTGGAACCTTCATCATCAGCTTAGTAGATTACAAATCAGCCACATTGAAGATATCTGAAATAACTAGGCCCATAGTAGCTCTTGTTCATAGGAATTTGAAGACAACTTTCTGAGTATTTGATAATGTCTTATTTTCTTTATTTTGAGCTTGTTATACTCCCCTCTTTGGAAGATCTCCTTTCTCAAATGTGCTAATACCATGTCTCCTACTTCAAAATTTACCTCTCTCCTTCTTGAATCTGCTCTCTATTTGTATTTGTGGTTGTTGTCCTATAAATTGTGTTTTATCTCCTCTTGTAATTCACTCATCACTGCTGCAAAGTCCTCTCCATCAACACTCCCCTGCTCGAGTTTTCCCAAATCTCTCAACTCACAAACTCCTCTAGGGTGCATTGCATACAAGATCTGAAAGAGACTCTTCCCTGTTCTCCTGGCTAATCATTATATGCAAACTTAGCTTAAGATAATACACTATCCCACTACTTGGGATGCTCCCCCATAAGACTTATTAATAGGTTTCTGATACTCTTGTTCACAAATTCAGTTTTCCCATCAAATTGTGGGTGATATGTTGAGTTGAAGTTCAATTTCATTCCAAGCTTCTTCCACAAAATCCTCCAAATATGTTTTGTGAACCTGGTGTCCCTGTCAGATATTATATTCTTTGGAAAACCATGCAATCAAACAATCTCATTGAAAAACAAAGGAGCCACGTGTGTAGCATCAATAGTCTTGTAACATGGGATAAAGTGAGACATCTTCGTAAGTTTGTCCACAAATACAAGTATATAATTCTTACCTTGTTGCATCCTCAGAAAACTTAAAACAAAATCCATACTCACTAAGTCCCATGGTCTATTTGGGATAGGTAGAGGAGTATACAACCCAGGATTTTGACTCCTCCCTTTCTCTTGCTGACATCTGCCTTTTCCCACATATTTCTACACATTAGTTCTCATCTTTGGCTAGAAGTAGAATTTTTCTAGCTGCCAAGTGTCTTTTCCACACCAAAATGCCCTTCCAATCCTCCATTGTACTTTTCTTGCATCAAATTCTCTCTCATTAAACAACGGGGAATACATAACTAATTTTTTTTTAACAACAAATCATCTTGCAACCTAAGATCCCTCCAAGGGCTAGTATCTCTGCTTATGGGGTCCTTGCATTCTTCAAAGGCCTCTCTGAAGTCAACGCCATTCTTGTACAGTTCCTTTAAATAGTAAAAGCCCAAAATGTTCACATGGCACTCTTGCATGATCAAGCTCCTCCTGCTCAAAGCATTGACTACCTTATTCTCTTGTCCACTCACATGTTTCAGAACAAAGGTGAAACTTTGTAGGAATTCCACCCACTTGGGATGTTTATGGTTCAACTTATGTTGCTACATTATATACTGTAATGTAGAATTATCAGAGAACAAAAACAACTCCCTGAGCATCAGAAAGTGCCTCCAATGCTTCAATTCCTGAACCACTACATAAAATTCCTTGTCATAAGAGGAGTATTTCTACTTTGAGTCACTCAACTTATCACTAAAATAAGCAACAACTTTGCCTTTTTGACTCAATACTACTGCAATGGTTGTACCCCTATCATCACATCTGACTTGGAAAAGATGATTGAAGTCCGATAGCTTCAACACTGGCTTCTTAGTCATCCTTTTCTTCAAGAGTTGGAAACTTTTCTCTATTGTAAAAAGAGCTTCTGCGTAAATCACATAAAAAGATCTTTATGTGATTTACGCAGAAGCTCTTTTTACAATTATGATGGATCACAGAAGCCTCAATTCTACAACTTTTCTCTACTATTGTTTTCCAACAAAATGGTTGTCTATCCTTCTTGATTTGTGGAATGATAGGTGCACAAATACCACTAAAATTATTGATGAACTTCTGATAGAAGCTAGCTAGACCATGAAAACCCTAAACCTCAAAAGTTCTCTTCGGTGATGTCTAACTCACAATTACCTCTATTTTCTCTGGATCCATCTTCAACTCATCCTTTGAAATGAATAAACCTAAGTATACCAACTCAAACTTCATGAAGGTACACTTCTTCAAGTTAATCAATAGTTTCTCTTACTGCAACTGTTCTATAACATACCTTACATGCCTAAGGTGTTCTTCCTATGTTCAACTAAAATTAAAAGTATCATCCAAATAAACAATAACAAACTTACCAACAAACTCCTTCAAGACCTCATTCATCAACCACATGAAGGTGCTCGGTGCATTTGTCAGTCCAAATGGCATGACCATCCTTTCATACAGTCCACTATTGGTCTTGAAAGTTGTCTTCCACTCATCTCCTTCTTTGATCCAGATCTGATGGTGACCACTCTTCAAATTAACCTTTTTAAAGTAGGTTTCCCCACTCAAACTGTGCATCATGTCATCCATCCGTGGCATTCAGAATTGGTACTTGATTATAATCTTGTTAATTTCTCTAGAATCTATGCACATCCTCCATTATCCATATTTCTTTGGGCTAAGTACCGCAGGGACAACACATGGACTCAAGCTCTCCCTTATTAATCTTTTGTCTAGCATTCCTTGAACCTACTTCCTTATCTCTTCATTATCCTTGGGTGTCATTCGGTAAGCAACTTTATTCAAAAGGCTTGCTCCTACTATCAATTTTATGTGATGGTTGATAATTCTCTAGGGTGGCGGCCCACCTGGAAAGTCATCCACCATGATATCACTAAAATCACACAACATCTATTAAATCTCAATAGGTAAATATTTAATTTCAATGTGCATAAGTATTACCTTTGGCTTGTAGACCACTACATAGTTGACCTCTTCTTTCTCCATTTGTTTCAGAAATTCCTTTCCTCCAAACAACAATGCTTTTGAGCTACATGTTTGAGTTGTACTTTCTTCCTTCAATGGTACAAGGGTGTGCTTGATGCCATCCTTTTCAAACTTATACGTATTTCTCTCTCCATCATGCACCACTCTTCTATCAAACTGCCAAGGTCCTCCCAAAAGAAGGTGGAAAACATCCACTGGCATGATGTCACAAACTATCTCATCCTTATATTGGTTGCTCTAGAACTCTACTTCGCTCTATTCACTTACCAACAATTGGTGACATTTCTGTAGCCATGACACTTTATATGGTGTTGGATGTTTCATCCTTTCCAATCCAAGTTTTTTGACCATTTCTATGGAAACTAGATTATGAGTTCTCCCACTGTCATTCACCACTTTGCAGCATTTTAGTTCTGCCTTACAAATTGTCCTAAACAAGACTTTCCTCTGTGATTGTTCAACAGTCTCCTTGGCTAGTTTCAACAAGACCTTATTCATCATTAAATATTCTCCCATTTCTAGTGCATTTTCCACCACAAGTGCATGTGCTTCTACTTCTTTCAGCTGAGTTACATATGCATCTCTTTATCCTCCTTTCTCATTCTTAGGACACTCAAAAGATATGTGACCCAACTTCCCACATTTATAGCACTGATAGACAGTCTCTCTGCCTCTTCCTCTACCTCTACCTCTCTAGTAAGGTCTTCCTCTTCTAAAGTCACCTTCTTTCTCTTGTTTTCCTTACTGTCTTGGGTTATCTATATCATTCTTTTGGGTTGGAGCCTTCGCTCTTCTAGTTGTCTTTCCTTTTCCCTTAAAACCATGGCCTCAACTTGAATTATTCTTCCTCATTATATTCTCTCTTGTCTTCAAGGAAAACCGGTATGCTTCATCCATCGTTCGAGGTGAATGCAAATTGATTTCATCTTGAAACTCGAGCTTCAAGCCATTGATAGACCGTGTTGTCTTCTTCATGGTATCTTCTACATAACCTGCCCTCAAATTCACCATGTAAAACTCCTCAGTATATTCTCTATCTATTAGCAGTGTTTTCTTGAGGTTATGCACCTATCTGTGAGCAATAGCAGATAGTCTTTTGGAAGAAACTTCCCCTTCATCTTAGCTATCATCCTGTCCCAACTTTTAATCAATGGTTTCCCCCTTTTCCTTCTTCTAGCCACGCATTGTCCCACTACAATGCAACATGGACTTTCAACCTAGCTACAACAAACTTCACCCACTTATATTATTCAATCTCTTCCTATTAAAAATACTTTTCTAGTTCACTAATCCAGTCCATAAAATTCTCAGTGACCAGGTTCCCATCATAGGTGGACAGATTAGGTTTTGTTCTAGAGCTTGAGCTTAACACCAATCTCAATATTTTAACTTCCAAAGCCTCATCCACAAGTGCTACTCTTTCCATTGTAGCTTCTTCCTCTGATCCGTTGTCATCTCCAGCCTCAAGGTCTTGTTGCCTGCTCGTCTCCATGGCCTCTAAATGAGCTTGCATCCTTTGTATCTCTTCTTAGTTTTTTGCATTACGGGTATCCCTTCATGACCTTGTTCTTTTCTTGCTCGCATTTCCATCTCTCTTTTTAGTAGACAAGTCCACCAACACCAAATTTAACTTTGTGAAATGCATATTTCTATCACAAACTTGGCTATTATACCAAAAATTGATGGAATAAAGGTTGTCAGATGCAAAAATTGGGCCTAACACCTTGCATAAATACATTGTTGGAGGCACTACGAAATATTTTCAAAGTGCCCCTGAAACCTATTTTTTTACCTATGGGAAGGCAGAACACTTTGTGCTCCCTACAGACCAGACTTTCCAACCTTGAACATGTCCTCCTCGAGCTTGAAGAGAAGTCTCCCTTATTTCCTTTACCAATGACTACGCTCAACTTCAAACAGAACCATGACAACATCCACAGTGAAGGCTCTTTGTCCAGCGCTTGGGTTACTGAGGTTTTCTCTTCTTCTTTTTTTTTGATGTTTCCCTCTAAAAAAAGTGATTTCCTCCTTCTTTGCCTGCACCCATCATCCACTCCTTCAATTATTGAGCACACTCTATCAGCATAATTGTGACATTGTCTGCAAAACAGAAACTCTACAAACTAATTATTTGGGTCATAATAATAAGTGCGCATAATGACCACAACTTAGAAATCGAAGTTCCACCAACACATAATGCTAAAGCCAATGAGTCACATTGATTCTAGGCTGAAATCAAATGTATATTCAATTTAAACACAGAGAAATAACACTCAACTATGGAAAGAATATGCTACACATTTCTTTTATGCACTTCACAAGTACATGTTCAAGGAAGGACAAGAAGCTATCCTCCTATTAATCGAAGCTCTTTTTATGCACATCCTTCGAAATTGTTTCACTTCCTCTTCTCCCTAATTGAGGGAAGTAGAAAAGACATAAGGAAAATGACTCTTCATTTCCTAAACTCTACAGCTTAATCAAATTTTGTATTTACATTATTTAAAATCTCACTAAAGGGGACAAAATCAACTTTTCCAACCCAACATGTGGCCAATCCACCACATTGTCAAGCCCCCTTAATTTTCCACCACGAACTTGGTATAATACTCCTGCATCACTCCCAAATTGAATTCTTGAGTTTCCACATTACAAATCTCCTCAAGTGAATTACTGGACTGCACCAAGTTACATAACCCCACTAGTGGACCACTCTTATGTCTTCAACAATTAATGCGGAGGGATCCTTCCCTTGATGTGCAACTTCCAAGCTAACTATACAACTATGCTTACTAATCTTTTACTTCCTCTAAATATTGAAGATATAATTGTTTCAAACCATTAAATAAATTAATCATTTTTTAATGATTAGACTTCTATCCATTCTATTAACATATTTTTATCTCTTAATATACATAGGTACCATCTATTGTACTCACCAATTATATAGAAAAGTTACCTAAATATCAAATATATTTGAATAACTATTATGACATAACCTCTTTATCAAATTTTAATAATTCATAGTCATCCATATAAAAAAAAAAATAAAAAAATTAAAAAAATATTAATATAATTTTTTTTACCAACTAAAAAATTATCTTACATGTTTAATATAAATACACTACCAAGTGATTCATAACTAGATTTTGAAATTGATGCACAAGGTGTTAGATCAATGTTTATTTCCCAAATCCATTATGATCTAGTAAAATTAAATTATGTGGCACAACAAATTGATTTCCCCTCAAGCACAAGACCACTGTCGTGCCATGTTCTACACCATTAATGAGCACCAATCCATGCTCATCAAGATGACCACTCAAAGAGGTTTTCTAAATTGTTTAGACTAATCCCATCATCAAGCGTATTTGTAAGGAAGTTATATACAGACTTTTGGATCATGACATTTGTCATCTGAATAGGAGTTCATTTTGCCATTTTCTCCAACTCCCTCCATATTCGAACTCAATTGTAATTCCCTAAAAATTCTGTTGCTTTTTGATGCTTGAAGATTTTTTATTCTTTTGCTATTAATTTTAACGTTTGAAACACTTATGACATGTCCATCTATCCATGCATAGGTCTACATGGAAGTATTATTACTTCCATGGCATGTATACCAAGGTGAATAATGCAATGATATCTTGCTTTTTGCTAATGTATTCTTAAAATAGATTATTCTTACATTTTTATTATATTCTTGGGCCCTCTTCCATGGGAATTACACCAAAGCTACTAATTTTGATGCTAAAATAAAATAAATTTACATGTAAAATTATTATTTTATGTATATCATTATCATGACATTATTGTATATTTATACATCAAATTATACTTCAGATAAATTGATTAACTTAATAAGACAATTTGGTTAGTTGAAATTATAATAAATAATATATTTTATGATGAAAAATATAAGTGATAAACACAAAATAAGTAATTGTTAATATTTCCAATAATTAATTTTCACATATTTTTAATTTTTCAATTCATAATAAATTATAAAAGAAATAAAAGTAATTTAAATTTTATCGACTAAATATTTTAATAAATCAATGTTATTTTATTTTAGTTTGTAAATTATATTAAGAGGAAAATATCATAGAGACAAACCAAAAACTCCCTCTCATAAACAACTAATTCATATTCTAATCATCACAAATATATTTAATTAGCAATTGTAATAGATGTTGTAAAGGAAATGTCATAAGGCAATAGCATATAGAGCTAATTAATATCTCTTTTGCTACCTTCGAAGTTAGAGGTTGTTTTAATACAATTCCTCCATATTTCTTCTTGATCACTTCCCCCTGCTATAGACAATCTTAATTAGTTGGAACGAACAAAGTTCGTTCTTCAAGTTAAATACTCCAGAGGACTTGGAATAGGTAGATCTCCATTGAGATACAAGAATATATATTAAATCGTATGAATAAGAGTGATGTTACAATGGAGAGTAAGGGTCGTGCATATATATCAAAGTAAGTACCCTTTCACGAATGGTCATGTTTGTAAAGACATGTCTCTTCCCTACTAATTATTAGTTAATTAATCATTGTTTATGCTTATTATTATTTATATTTTTTTACTATTTTTATATATATTTTATTCATAACATTTCCTCCCCCTTCAAAAATATTTGTTCTCAAAGTTTGTTGATGAAAAGTCTTGATCTATTTTTCTGTTTCAAATGTCTTCTCATCTAAGAACTGTCATCTTCGTTGAGACAAGTTGATATGATCCTCTAAGTCATAAGCAAAAATGTCGCATTGAGAATAGATCTAACCATCTTAAATTAATCTTTTGTGGAATATTCCAATCACTAGAAATTTGTAATGAATTATCATCATAGGACTGGATTGAGCTTACTTCAATATTCTTCAGAAAATTAGCTTGTTGTTTATGTTCTGAATACATAATTTGATTGAGTTGTCTACACTCATGATTCAGATGTCAATAGCGAATTCTTTTGGTTTAACTTTCCCTTATTAGGTGTGTGGGATTTTTTTATATTTTTTCTCGTATTGTGGTTATTGAGATAGGTACAAAGTTTTCGTTTGGAATTTTCATCATTTGAATTGAACATGTTAGTGTGTTTTGCCTTCAACTAATTGATCATTTTCTTGAGTTCTTTTATTGACTTGTTCCCTATTCATTCCTTTATCTTCAATTGGGACTGTTACGACTAGAGACTTCAATACTTTCTCTTAAATACAATGTTCTAACATGTATTTTTATGAATTATTTCCCTTTTTAAGCTTCTTAACTTGTCTTATTAATTTTTTGCTATGATCTTTAAGTCGGAAAACTTCTTCATTTCTATCAGCAATGATTTTGTCAATTTCATTTTGTATATTTTGTAATATTTTTTTACTTTCTTGAAAAATAACTATTGAAATATCTTGAATGTCTTCTAGTGTTATTGAATTTGGCTTCACTATAATATCATGTAGTGTTATTTTGTTCCTTTTGTAAGAGAATGTTAAAAGATTATTTTTTATATTCAAGATGAAGGAACCAAGGATTTCCATCCAGGGTGAACCAAAAATAATGTCACCTTGATCGCTCCATAGAGTATAGAGTTTGAACTGAAAATTGTGATATGAATGTATAATCTCCAATGTTTAATTGTAAATTGGTTATGCCATATATTTTGTTGTCATAATAGTCTAATTTTTCGATTATATTTGGCTCAGGAATCACTAATTGGTTTTTGATTTTAAGTTTTATATAATTTCTATCATCGGCTGACAAGATAAGAATAGTAACATCTTTTCCCGCAATAGACCCTTTAATTCTAGATATTGATGAGTCATACTTATATTTATTTTATAGGAATCTTCTGGCCTTCATTTCTGAATTAAGGTCCATTTTGCTTCTTTGGGGTGAACTTAAGTTTTAAAAGTACTTCTCCTTTACTTTTATCTTTATATTGTTTTGACTTCTATAACAATATTTCATTTTTACTTATTTTTATATATATCCCTTCTACTTCTATTTTGTTCTAGGACTTAAATTTTTTTTTTAATATAATAAATAAAATAATAAAATAATTATATAGTATATTATATAATTAAAGGGTTATATTAATGATCAACTGTATTATATGTATAACTATATCTATATAACTTATCATTATTCAATGGAGCGATTCCACTGAATCAGAGGCACACGTGGCCCTTGACCTATAGCATGACGGTAAGCTCGAAACGTTGGCTCAGATGGCATCTCGTCGAATCGATGGGATGGTTTGATGGCTCTAAAGTGGTCTAATAAGGAACTACACAGGGGAAAAAGTGACAGTGCATAGCATTGGGGTAGCGGAGGAGAGTGGGCACTATGGTCGATAAGAAAAACAAGAATCGGACAATAGACGGAATGACACGAGGAGATTCGTTGACTATGACCATGGATCAGCTTCTGTCAGAGAGCATGCATTGATTGTGGTCACAATAGCTAAATCTTAGGCAACTAGATTCGAACGGAAGCACGAAGGCGACGTAGATAAACTGGGATTTGACACAGTACTTTAGATTATGATGGAAATTTGAATTTAATTATGGATTCCCTTACTCGTTGTAGCATCTGCGTTCAAGACCTGACGGCTGGGAGAGGGAGTGATGATCAAGCTGTGATGAGGATCTTGGACGATTATCAAGTAATTTTTTTTTTATTTTTTTTAGTTTTCTTTTTATTTTTATATTTTTTCTAACTTTTTTTCACATTAATTTTTTATAATATATTTCTAAATATGTAATTTTTTTCAATATATATTGTGTGCCTCTTTTTATTTTCTCGTCCTTATATATATATCTGATTTTTTTTTCCAAATATTTCTGAACTTTTCATATACATATATAAAATTATTTTTTAATATATTTTTAAACTTTTTTTCTTTTAATCTCTTTTTTTTCTAATATTTTTTGTTTATAACTTTTTTTCCTTTTCTTTTAATAATGGTTAAAGGTCTAAATGGCAATATGGAGAAACTCCAAATTCTTGTAGTGAACACTTCAACGTCAACAATGTTGACGAATTTTGATGGCCAATGGCCTGGGTCACACTGGATCTATGCAGCGGATGAGCAACCAGGGGATCGAACAACTTTAATACCAAATGGAACGAACATGGTTTGTTCTTAAAGTCAAATACTCTAGAAGACTTGAAATATGTAGATCTCCATTGAGATACAATAATATATATTAAAATGTATGAATAAGGATGATGTTACAATTGAGAGTGAGGTTCGTGTATATATATCCACGTAAGTACCCTTTCAGGAATGGTCATGTTTGTAGAGACATGTTTCTTCCCTGCTAATTATTAGTTAATTAATCATTCTTTATGTCTATTATTATTTAAATTATTTTTACTATTTATATATATATATTTTATTCATAACATTAGCACAAAGAAATTTTTTTATAGTTTGAAACATGTGTTTACAAAGTACTATAACAATTTTGTAAATATATTTCGAATTTCTATGTGAACTAAAATCTACCCCTGAATAAAAATGCACATATCACCAATCTGGAAATTAAACCCAAGAATAGCATTAACTATACCTCTTCTTGAGAAAATTGTTTGTGTTACTCTTTTGAATGTTGACTTGCCTCTGTATTATTTCCTTCATGATCCTTGAAACTATTCAAAATATCACATTTCTCTTTGCCACTAATCTCCTTGGTGTATGCCATGTTCTTGTTTTAATCCAAGAGATTATGGGTAAGTAAATCTAACTCATGTCATGGAGTTGAAAATAATGTAGAGATCATTCAACAACATTTAAACCATTTTATTTTGAAAATCAAGCAAGTGTGGTCCATAAGCACCACATTGAAGATATTTGTTTTTACATCAAAAGATCACACCCCACCTTGGTTTTAAAATAATGGCCCCAGAATTTATATATCCTACTCATTTATTTTGATGGTAAAAACATGAAAGAGAATGTGAAATTTGTATTTTTAATAAGAAACATAGGGATAAATTTGAAAAAAAAATGTATGAAGCAAAAACATGCATGTGGAAATTGCACATAGTGACCTTTGTGGTCCCATGAGAATTTAGTCATTGAAAATTCCAAATTATTTTACGACATCCATCAACTATGCTACAATCAAATCTTATTGTAATACTACTTCCTTGAGCCTTACAAATCATGAGGCCTATGTTGAAGTTAAATACCTTGTATGATTATGCCAACATGAATGCCTAGTAAATAAAGAAATAGATAGTGATTTTCTACCTTTGAAACCAAAGGTTGGTACAATTCCTCCATATCTCTTCTTGATCACTCCCTACTACTATATAATTTGTTTTTATAGTTTAAAACATGTGTCTACAAAGGACTATATCAATTTTGTAAATAAATTTTCAATTTCTATGTGAATTAAGATCTAACCTTGAACAAAACTGCACATATTTGCAATTTGGAAATTAAACCCAAGAATAGCATCAACTATAGCTCTTGTTGACAAAATTGCTTGTGTTTCTCTTCTAACTATTGAGTTACCTTTATATTATTCCGTTCATGATCCTTGAAACTATTCAAAATATCACATTTCTCTTTACCATTAATCGCTTTGGTGTCTGCCATGTTCTTATTTTAATCCAACGAATTCTACTTAAGAAAATCTAACCCATGTCATGCAATTAAAAATAATGTAGAGATCATTCAACAACATTTAAACCATTTTATCTTGAAAATAAAGGAAGTGTGGTCCATAACCACCAGAATGAAAATATTGTTTTTTTGTATCAAAAGACCACACCTCACCTTGGTTTTAAAATAATGACCTCAAAATTTATATAACCTACTTGTGGTCCATAAGCACCACAATGAGAATATTGTTTTTTTATAGCAAAAGGCCACACCTCACCTTGGTTTTAAAATAATGGCCTCAAAATTTATATTATCTACTTATCTATCTGAGTAGTAAAAACATTAAAGAGTTATTGTGAATTTTGCATTTTATACAAGAAACATACAAATAAATTTGACAAAAAAAGGTGGATGAAGAAAAAAACATGCATGTGGAAATTGCACACAGTGACCTTGGTCCCATGGGAATTTGGTGATTGGCAAGTCCAAATTATTTTATGACATCCATCGATGCCCTTCCAAGAAAAAGATGGTTGCACTTTCTCAAGTACAAGTCATTAACTCTTAATTCAAACATATCTAATAGTTTAAAGTGAATAAATTATTTGTCCGATGTGAATTCATAATGTGCAACGTGATAAATTCTTTATATATACAACATAATTTGGTGCACATTTAAAGTGAATATCAAGTCTAGCAGACTTATAATGACTATGTTTTGAATCATGATAACTAGTTCACAACAAAAACTGAGTTGTAACAATAAGAAAAACATCACATTAACTTACAAAATCTATCCAAAACTACAATAAACCCAGCTACATATTTTACTTTTATTTTAAAAAATACTTATATTTTAAGTAACAAAATAACATCTTTAACCTAAAATATAAATGCAACATATATTTTTATTATTTTAATATTATCCACTAAAAAACCATTATTATCCACTAAAAGAAAACCATTTTACCCTCAATTTACTCTGATGCCACGCCCCCTTATAACGTATCTACAATGCATCCCTCTTTAATTTAGATTGAATTATTAAGCTTTAGATACAATGTTTTGTTCACGTATTTTGAACGTGTTTAATTTTAGAAATAATTATATTATTTCTAGTGGGAGAAGCTAAAAAATGCACCTATTGTAAAGCCATTTTTGAAAGCCTCGAAGTTAGATAGAGCATTTTGTTCATAAATATAGGGATGTGTGATTTTATATTATTTCAAGTGGTTAGATAATATACCTAAAGTACATATTTTTATATCCAGAATTTTTTTTTAATATTTTTTGTATTTTTAGTTTTATTTTATTTTATTTTATTAAAAATATATTTTTAGTGTTTTTAAATTTTCAAGTTTTTTTTTTAATTTTATTTAAAAAATTAGTGTTTTTTTAATTTTTGTGCCTTTCTAATTTTATTTTTTTTTTGTTTTCAATCAAGTATAGGTTTGAATTGTGTATGTCATTTGCTTTTTGTTTACAGATATCATCTTATTTATCAAGTACATTTAAAAAAAAAAAAAAAATTCTACAATAAAATTATGCAATAGATGCAAGGTCAAAGTCAACGACAAAAGTTCTCATTTTTTAAAAAGAAATGAAGAAAATTGTTTCAGTGTCATTTAATTTTTGTGCATTTCCAATTTTATTTTCGATTAGTTATATGTTTGAATTGTGTTGTTATTTGGTTTTTGTTTATAAGTATCGTTTTACTTATAATATTTTTAAAAAATAAATATTTCCACAGTAAAGTTATGCATTATACTCAAGGCGAACCGTAAAGGTTTCTCATCTTTTATAAATTTTCTCAACTATTTTTATTAATGAAGGGTTTAAAAGTAATATTTATGTGTATTTAGATTGTGTTGGTAAACATTTTTTAAGATCCTCAACCTACATGTATGAACCCGTTGTGCCTAAAAAAATATTTTTAATGTTTAATCTTTGGAATTTTTCTAAGGTTCTCATTTATAAATAGTGTTAAAATAATTAATTGTTTGCATTTATGTGTTGTGGATATGGATATCTTTTTAAAATTAATAATATATTTAGCATTTAGAAAAACAACAAATATTTTAATAAAATAAAACATTAAGTTTATTAGTTTATATTAACAAATTTTTGTAATCTCTCTCTCGTTCTACATTGGTGACTGGAGTAAAAATTCCCACATGCCCATCGAGTTTTCAAGGGCTGCATGGAGTTAAATTCCCTGTATGTCGCATCAAGTTATTCAAATGTGACTTGAGCTTCTTTTTCTTTTGGCCACCTTTTTCTGACATGAGAGTCGAGTTGAAAACTTAAGGCGTGGCAGTGGGCAAATTAGTGATTGCACTTGTAATGGTGGTGCTAGGAGCTAGCTTAAACATATAGCTGCATTCAAACGTCAAACCCATAGTGCACAAAGAAGCACATCGATAATTAAGAGGGCATTGACCGGGAGAGAGACATCAATCCTATGCAACTTTATTGGTGATTATTCTCTCAATATTATGAATTCTCGGCCCGCAAACTCAAGTGCCGACATTGGAGTCTGCAAACTCTGGTCTCTATATTGGAGTCACTGTAAGAATATCAAATCTGAAATACTAGGACGTTTTTCTTTCTACTATAATGTCCATTTGGATCTTTACATAGTGTAGATGGGCAAAGAAATTGTCTGAATATATATTTAACCAACAATTATCACTACAAATTCTATCCCTAGTTGAAATTATTTCATATTAATAAATAAATAGAAAAAAATAAAACTGAGACAGTCAAATAAAGTGGGAGTTGTTGTACATGTACATGTTTGCTTGGTTTCTCTGATTTCAAAATCAGATATGTTCTACGTCATGGGTCTAATATGACCTTGAGTTTGTGGCTATCTGGATTCTCCTCCTTTATGCTTTGAAAATTTGATTTTGAGATTCCAAAACTGTTATAAACTGAACCAATTAGCAATCACAAATTCAAAATATAAATAATTAGACTTCAGCCTATCTTCAGCCAAATCAAAAAATACAACGAGAGTTTGGAATGGTTCTCATTTGTACATATATATATATATATATTGGAAGTTTGGAATGGTTCTTATTTGTACATATTTACATAGAGTTAAATAGACAAGCTGATAAACTATCTAAGATAAACCCTCTTTCTTCTAACCCATCCTTGTCTACAAGCACCTTAAATACATTGAGAACAGTTTCGTCAAGACATGTCCTCCTCATTATAATTTGTAAATGACTAATTAAAGTCTCAACCTCAGTATTGAAACGTCTGGCACGAAGATGTAGAGACGATTTTGTTGTCGTCTTTTATCATACCTTTACATCGTTGAAATGCTTAGGGTTGACGAACTTGGATAATTAGTGTAACTTCTGCGTTGAAACAGGTTATTCCACAACCTTGGAGCCACAATTTTCTTTGCTTTAGGAATGCCATCTCAAAATATACTTCTCAGAACCGCCATTTATTTTGCTTTGATCTTCTCATCTTCTTGCTCTTCTATACACTTTGATTCCGGGTTCGTAACTATTACGATCAAGATGTTCGATAACCCACTTGCCAAAACATGTAATAACTTGTCCTTGCGTGAGCATAAAGAAAGAATTATGCACCATCCCTTGTTTTCTAGAACTTGCTGGGAAACTTCAAGGACATCTCGGTATAAATTCTTATCTCGCAGTTAAAATAATGCTTTTGTTTTCTGAATATGCCCATCTACTCTGCTGAAGCACGGGATGCATCGTGGCCATGAGAGGATAAGAAAGGAAAAGGAAACTTCCATGAGTCTTTGTAAGATAGTAGCTTCAAGGTTATTTAATCAAATTTTCGTTCGGCACTCTTGGGCATGATTTGTTACTATGAGTACTTGTAATATGTTCACGATTTATTGTAAAGATCAATAAGTTGAACGGTTGCACAAATCAAGATTCAGTTGATAGTTAAAACAATGAATCTAATGATGGAAGAAAATTCAATCGTCTACATTGGATTTGACGATGCAAAAGAGTATAGAGTGGTAGTTGGAGGAGTTCTTCCCATAGGGAACGTAATTAGAAATTGCAACAGATGTTGTAGCAGAAATGCCATAAGGCATAAATTCGAGAATAATCGTGATATATAAAAAATTATTGAAGATATAATATCTAACTGTATACCAGTATGTTTTTATTACATTTTTAATGGGGTGGATTTTCTTACATGTGAGCACGGAGAAAAATCACTTTCATTATTCAATTATTGTTACATCTAACATCCATTCTAAATCATCATATCACATAATTAGTCCTGCAATTATCACTCTTCCTGCTTTCATATACACGAATTGAATCGAATTTGAAGCAGTTATGTCTGGGAAAAATATTTCAATAGCACAACAACCTTTTCTATACTTCCCACCAACATTGCCACCCGAACTCAATCTACCGTGAAATATTTGATTTCTTTCCAAATTGGAATGACTCATTGCGAGTACTATTTGGTTTACTAAAATAATAGAAAATATGTCTTCAAATGATGAAGACAGAGTATTTGAATAACAATATCATAAGGAAGTGAAACTATAGTGGCAAACGAAGATGTGTGTTGCAGAGAAAAGTGTGGAGGAGTCTAGGTAGGGTTATGAAGAATCTATAACATCTCAAAGGAGGCAAGGTGCATTCTTCTCCCACGTGTTGAACGGTTACAAATCAAGATTGAAAGGTTGCAAAAATCAACATTCAGTTCAGAATTCAATTTCCTTCAGCTAATTGACTAATGTTCTCTTGCATCTCATTATAAAGTGCCCTTCAAACTAATTAGTAGTGTTGTTACTATTGCATTAGCTGAGAAAATCATCACAAATCACAGAAAGAAATAATATTGAACATCAAATCTGACAATTTCAATGTGGTTGTAAACATAGGGATCCAAAAGGTGCGTAGCATTTGAAAATTCAAGCATGTCGTACCTGCTAAAAATCTACAATTGAATTAAATTTAGAATTAATTATCTCTGTATACAAAAGAAGTAGCAAATTTATAGGCAAATAACACTAGGGTAAGCAGAGCTTCATTTTCTCGGTGCTTATCTAGTCGTAGCTTTGTATGACTGCACAACTGATGCAACACAATGTTATGAATTTTTCAAACATTGGTTCATTTGATGTCATGACCATCCATCGATCCACCCAAAAATAATCTTGATGGTCGACATTGTTCGATGGTTCAATATCTCACGTATCTTCTGTAACAATGTCAATGAAGGACTACTATGTGACCAAGAATGATGATGCTTAGGTAATTTCTTCTTATGAGTATGTGGACATGGCTCAGTGTTTATTTCTACAGACTCGAACTTGAGTGCAACAACACTGTCATTCAGAATGACATCAACAACCATTTAATAGATTTGTTTATCACAATCAACAGGGGCATTTTCTTTCAATACGTTAGTCTGAATTCCTTCAGCTACAAACGACACCTCTTTAGTCTAAACAAAGATGAATATAGGTGATGAGGTAGCAAGAATATCTTATCCAAGACCAGCTCTTGATGTCTACACTGTAGGGTTAAAATAGGAACAACAATTCATTGTCCATTCTTTCCAAGTCCTCCTCTAGTATATCTCATTTTTCCAAACAATCGAGATTGAATACTAGTAGTATGTTTTTCAAAACTAGGTGCAACAAAAACATGTGATGAGTCATGATCATCAACATCAGGCTTCTAACAATCAACATCATGAAATGTGAAAGAATGTGAGCTTGGAATATCAACATCAATTGTCTCCATCTGAACATTATGAAGGCAACTAAGTTCCATTTCAAGTGTTTCTTAGACTATTGCAATTTTTGAATAACCTCATCCTTCTCAATCAACTATTCTGAGAATGCATCATAATATTCTTTCAAAAAATGATATTGTTCCAACATTGATTATTTTAAACAACTAATCTCTATAACCCATTGATTATTTTTCTCTTCCAACTACTTCTTCAGATTTTCAGTGTTTGAGTCAAATTTTTTGACTCAACTTCCTCCACCAAGTTGTCGAGGAGGTCAATTTTCTCCTAAAATTCATCTTCAAGCATCTAAAAATATGTGCCCATGGTTGATTATAGATGTTTGACCTTCTTGATTTTCTTAGCTATTGAAGTTTACAACCTATTTTTAAGTGTCGCATTCTCTATTTGCAAAAAATCTACCAATGACTACAACTTAATGACCTCTTTAAACATTTTATCTAATGCCATATTCTCACGAAGCTCTTGCAATCTTTTACCCATCTTGAAAAGAAAAAGTTGGTACATTTATTTTTTCTAGCCACAAAAACACAAATTACTAAAAAACAAGGCTAATAATGACAACAAAAATAGCTTCCAATCACCACAAGCATCTAAAAATATGTGCCCATGGTTGATTCCATATGTTTGACCTTCTGATTTTCTCAGCTATTGAAGTTTACAACCTACTTTTAAGTGTCGCATTCTGTGTTAAAAAAAGAGCTACCATTGACTACAATTGAATGACCTCTTTACAAAGCTCATTTGCTTCCTTCTTCTCATGAAGCTCTTGCAATCTTTTGCCCTCTTGAAAAGACCAAGTTTGCAAATTTATTTCCACTAGCCACAAAAACACAAATTACTACGAAACAATGCTAATAATGACAGCAAAAATAGCTTTCAATCACCACTCAAATAATACCAATTGAGCTAATTTTTCATGACTAACCAACAAGGAAGATTTTCATAAGCACCAACCATCAAAATACCAAAAGGATATAAATCCGTTCTCCAAATATTCTTAAAACCTTACAATTTTAAGAATTAATATTTCCTAACAGTGGCCCAAAATCAATTTTAATGAAAAAGGATGCCAAAAAAATATATTACACATAATCTCCAAAAATATTAGCTAGCATATAAATTAAGAGCCTCCATAAATCAGCCAACTCATATGCTAGACATACTGGACAAAATATAATTCAAGTTCGTTTTGACAAATAGAAAGTTGAAGAGATAATAATTAAGAGTCACCAAAAGTCAATTTTGCAAATTGCAAGGATGCAGACTAGACCGGATTATTATCATGTTGTTGTTGATGTGAAAATCGCAGAAAAGGAATGTAAAAAAATTAAGGGTGTCCACAATAACCAAATGGCACACCAGGCATGAATTTACTCCAACTTAAACCGATTAATATATCTTGACATAAAAAATAAACTAGTAATAGGCTCTTCAACCATGACCCAACAAATATGCAATTCTTAACCTATGGTTTTCATATAGATATGAATTTGTCCTACCTAGCAAGGAATGTGAGACATAAACGGAAGTGTGGTTCCAATAACGATGATTGGCTTTTTAAAAGGCAAGCTCCAATTCAAGTGTATCAAATCTACAACATACAAATGAAAGGCCCCAGGCAAATTCAGATCTAAATGCCAAGAAGTTAAGTGAAGTAAAAAGATCACATGAAACAAATAAAATAACCAAACCACTCTTTAGATCCAAATATATTGGCCCCTATAACATTGGAGATCTAAGCTTCACAAACCAGAAGTTGTGTGGAGATCATAACAGAATAAACCTTACAGATAACATGGCGTTAGACGTAGTCTTCATGCTCAGGTAATTTTAGTTTTATGTCAGGCAAGCCGAAGAAAGATCTGCAATGGACGTTAGGCAACTGGGGCGAGTCCCAAGGATGTGGTCTAAAGGGCTACCTGTGTGTAGGTTTGGTTCTGACAAGTCCTTTGTCCAATCACAAGAAAGACTATGTACCCTGAGAGCTGCTCCAAAGGTGATTTCTTCACTTGAAAAGAAAATTGGGGTTAGTCCTATATCTTATTGGCAACACCGTTATCGATAATTGCATTGTGAAAGATCAGATGGTGCTCCAAGATCAATTTTCGCTCCTTCTGTTATAGAATACTTTGGAGTTCCAGTTGAGTTTAAAAGGAGACTTAAGAAGAAAATCCAAGGGTTGGTATGGCAGTATAACCCGACCGACATCCTCCAGCCACACAAAATTTTGACCCAAAACTTGACACCAGTCTGGGAACCTGCAATACCCATATAGGATAAAATGGCTTCCACCCATGCAGACATCGATCATCTTATAGTTTTCTCCTTTTTTAAGTTTTAAATTGAGCTTTTTTGTTGATGGTTTGGATATTTCTTCTACAATTTGGAGTGAAAAACTTGCAGTTTGAACATGGAGATAGAATGATAACCTTCGAGGTCTCTCAAAGGGAGAGAGCGTGTAGCCACACCACTATCAACATGCACATAATAGCCTGCGTTGTTCATTCCAATCCCGTTTAGATCATAAAAAAAATACTAAACTCTAAAAAACAATTCAACGGGCTAGGAATCATTGGATTCAAGTAAGAGTATATTACTCACAATAATGTTATGATAAGATACATTAAATAACTCCATTATATAGAAATGGATAAGGCCAATGTTTGTTAAGGATAACCATGCCAGTTGGCATATGCAAATCCCTATATGAGCTTACAACTCACCATAGTTAACCCTTTG
Organism: Pinus taeda; assembly: GCA_000404065.3. Lineage (NCBI taxonomy): Eukaryota > Viridiplantae > Streptophyta > Pinopsida > Pinales > Pinaceae > Pinus > Pinus taeda. The sequence goes on along the minus strand of APFE031255025.1, from coordinate 264,487 downwards.
GGAAAGAAGGCATTGCAAATCCAACTCTAATGCGCAGTATATATTGAGATTTCAACCTTTACTCTTATGATTTACATAATACTTTATAAGTAATAATAATTCATAATACAAGATATCCAATTAAATTTCCTGCCCATGCATAAAGATTTGGTAGGATAGCAATAAATTATCCATTTGATAGAAAATATTCATAATATCAAACTACAAGCTTCATCTAGCAACATTAACCATCGTCTCCCGTCATGCTTGGCTACCAAGGAAATGTAGAAAATAAGGTACACAACCTAGATTTAAGTGTTTTTAATAGTATTAAATGTATGCACCATTAGATTAAAATGCATATGGCTACCTCCTACGGTGTAATTTGAGTGGGATAACTAGAAGACCATGTGTTGAGGCTATTTTGATCTTTAGTGGCCTACAAATTAATTAGTGCATGGCCCTATTAATATTCATGTACACAACACAAGAATTTGCACTTTCTTATTTCATATTTTGTCTTTACCTCTCCCTCCCAATCACAACAATGTGTAATATAAGTGACTATGAAGATATGCATTATTGTTCCAAAAATCATTACTATCCATATTCCTTGCAAAATAAATATGTTCTTTCATTTGTCATATGCTGGGTAGAAGCTATTATTTTTCATTTACTTCACATACATATGGGATGTCATCCAAATTCGATGTAGGCACAAATAGATTTATATGGACTCACCTGGAAACTTAAGTTAAATTCGCAACCAAGAAACATTCCTATCGATACTCCAATGATGTAATAACACCCTATGTTGATTGACACAACATAAGCTTTCCATCTAGAGCCCATGGCTACACGTGAAATCATTGCAAAAGCGACTTGCACATTTAACTACCACCGTAAGAAAATAATTACAAATATATACTGATCTCATATATGGGGGAGATTGCATTAGATCATGGTCATACCATCCTATAGGTTTTATTTAGTAGTTAATTTGATAAGGGTTTTTGTGAGTGAGTAATCTAACCGGTGTTAAACTTCTTTGAAGTTGAAAGCAGTTGTAGGGTTTACTACTTGTTATATATTCATGGAATTTTGAATTTGAATTATGTGAATAACTATGTCTCGCATCTTGTCTTCATTGTATTGAGTCTTGTGATAAACAAATTAAAATTTAAAAGAAACTAATGTAAAATCTTAAAAAAAATAGTGTAGGGGAGTGGGTGAATAGACGCACTATTATTTATGTTTATAGTGTAGAATAGTTAGTAAATACTTACATTATTAAGATATTGGGTGTCTTATTAAGGAAATGATTGGTTACAAATAATTTCTTTGACTTTTCACTATGGATGTACTAGAAATTAATTATAGTAGTAATGACGAGAATCAACAATATAGTCACTCATTCCTCTACCTAAAAATAACTATATCTAGAATTCTTCATATATCTCACCTAGGCTTCTCATATGGAATTTAATTTTCAGAAAATTATAAGACTATTTTCCAAATTCTTTACCAGTGTATTGAGTTCTTCATATATTTTCCTTGGGCTTATCTGACCTAGGCTTCTCATATAGGCTTTAATTTACAAAATGCATTACATTTAGCTTAAACCACACCACCCAAAATATAATTTAATTTTTATTAAATTAATAAAATAATTAAAAATAAAAACAAACTTTCCCAAATGAAATGTAACATTTTATTATTATGATGACTTCAACTAAATTCCCAAAAATCAACATTATATTACCATAATTATTAGAATTAATATAATTAATTAAATTAAATTGTATTAGGTGCTCACGACCCTGTCTTTACTCATTAACGGTGATCGTGATCTTGGTTAAGCAAAGATTTTTGGGAAATATTGGTACTCCAAAAGAATTAACTGCTTTACCTGAAAGTATGGGTTGAACACTAATGCTAGCAAAACAACCCATTTACAAAGGAAATCTTTAATGACTACACTGCTCGTAAAATCTAGAGTGAATTCTTGTCTAAACTCGAGAACGAGAAGCATAAAGACAATACCTACAATAGTTGAGGTTGTCGCGGAAACCATCACTGTAAATTTAACTACTTTTCCATTTCTAGTTCCTAGCTCATTGGAAACTCTGACAATGTATTTACACGTTACAAATTAAGAAAGAAGAGAGTAAAGCAGGTTATCGGCTAGAATATGATACACTATACTAAGCATACCTAGTTGCAGTGAAAAATTCAAGTGGTATCATTAGCTCCCAACTACTGACGTTCATAATGTGATGAGAAGACAACTCAAGATGTTAAAAATGTGCTCATTGGGAACTTTGACAATGTATTTACACGTTACAAATTAAGAAAGAAGAGAGTAAAGCAGGTTATCGGCTAGAATATGATACACTCTACTAAGCATACCTAGTTGCAGTGAAAAATCCAAGTGGTATCATTAGCTCCCAACTACTGACGTTCATAATGTGATGAGAAGACAACTCAAGATGTTAAAAATGTGAGGATAACAGAGACTCATCTAAAAAATGTTGTAATCCTAAGAGACTCATCTAAAAAAATGTTGTAATCCTAAGAGACAACATAAAGGACATTCTATAAATTGTGTCCCTGTAAATGCAATTTGATAGTGCACTGTAAAATAAGCCAAATTCAGCAACATTCAGGATGCATTGTGAGTACAAGAAGAATGCAAATGCCTTGATTTTTCCTAGAACATAGCATTTGGATAGGGGATTCAATATTATGTATTAGGATCATAAGTAGCAATTTTGATCAACTCATGAAAGATTGGAGCAGAATAGGGGGTTCATCACAAGCAGCCCAACTAGAAACATGACAACTGCTAGTGTTTTAAAATCAGTGAAAGAATTTGCTGCAACTTGAGATTGGAAAAGGAAGTTTATACCGAATGAGAAGGGAAGAGATCTTAACTTTTGTCCAATGGGAAATCCATTGCAAGCATCTGCCATATTTTAAATCAAGTTTAAGTACAACCAAAATTGAAACAAAATAACGTTTGTTTATGGTATTGTGTATATCACAACAGCATAGGGTAGTTTAGCTACATAATATGCAAGATAAAAAAAAAAAAGAGATGGTTATATAATTTGAAATTTGAAAGGCTTACATGAAAATCCTACATTCTAGTCCATCTGGTAGTCTGTTACATTTTGTTTGGGTTTTTTTAGGATCATATATGTAATATGAAATGTATTGTTTAACACCTAAAAAGTCTATCGAACCTTTAACCATTTGGGTATGTTCCTTTGTAAACTTGGGCAACCTTCTCCCAACAATTTCCACCATATAATAAGTATATTTCCCACCATATAATAAGTATATTTCCCATAGGTAATAGGATGTATAAAATGATAAATATGAAGGAAAATAACATATTTTATTATAATAAAAACATGAGTGGGGAAAATTTTTCAAAAGGAAACAGAAACACAGAACAACAAAGGCGCTAAAATATGAAACCAAGGGAAACCCTTTTGTGGCTTGTAATTTGCATGTTATTTTGATAAAAAAAATACCAAATATAATTAAATGAAAACCACTTCTCATTCAACACAAGTAGAGGGAAGAAATAAATTCACACACCCAATCCAATATGGAAATCCCTTGATCTTTGAGTCGTTGCTTGATCCTCACTGGAATTTGTAAGAAGCTCATACCATACAAAATCCAAAAAAACTTAATTTTTCACTTTTGCATGGGTTGTAGTTGGAGAAATGTTTCAACATCAGTGGTTAGTTCATGGTCTTAACATTTAAATGAAAATTTTTGTTGTGATGTAGCAGGACTAACCTGATACTTTTCTCTATAAATCTTTACAGGGCTAGCATGTGAAAGGAGCAAGTTGTGTGCAACAATGTATGGTTGGGTTGCAGAATTTCTTGTTGTGCATTGCCAAATGGAGCTGCCAAATGGAGCAAAGCACCTTCTAGGAGAAAAAATTTCATTGTCATAATGATAGGAATGCACCACTCTACACCACAGAAAACTAGGTTTTAGCCATGAACACAAACACGTTATACCAATCAGTAGTCATCCAATCAGTCGTACCCATAGGAAGTATTGTACAACATAAATCACAAACTATAGAAAGGAAAGCCATGAGTACATACATACCAGAATCTCAGGAATCATAGACCACATACTACAAAGACTTGAATATCATGCTAATGAAGGTAAACCATCAATACAAATAGGCCATAATAAAATGAATCATAAACCACAAATTATTTGAAAAGCATTGAGCAAAGACACAAGAAATATTATAGAACATGGACAGGGGTATAATAAGACACACTCAAGATCAGTATTGTAGAACTTCTTAAATTAGTATAACTAAACCTAATGGGACATCTGCAGTAGAACATATATTGCAAGAAGCATGAAAGCCACAAAGCACCAGAAGATACGAAATAAGAATAAGCCACCCAAACCACAGTTCTTCCTACTGCAGTTTGCATCTTTTGGTTATGTAGCTTTTTTTATTTTTTATGTTTAAAGTTTAATGTTTTAATCGGATGACACACCATTGTTCAATCGTCCAAAAACGGATCAAAGGGTGAAGAGTGGTGCAAAGTGGCAGCTGGGGAAGTTTTTCTCAAAGGGAAATGCTTGTAATTAATGAGACATTTCCGAGATAAGATTTCTAGAGTTTTTATTATTAATAGTTTTTTCATGAATTTAAGATTTTGGTTTCTGAATATGAAAAATCATTAAGTGGTGAGCCTAAATATTCTTTCTCATTACCCTTTATTAAGGGGGAAGCTTAATTTAATTAAGGCTTATCTTTTGCAAATTTCTCGATCAAAATATTAAAAAAATTCGTTAGTTTAAAGTTTGAATTCCTTGATTTAGAGTTTGAAATAAAAATGTGAAATGATCGAAAATTAAAATAATAATAATAATTATTATTATCCAATTTTAAGGTCATAGCCAAGCCAAACACCAAATTAATGTATGAAACCCCTTGTTTGTGGGAGAAGGGACCCACTTCCACACAACAATTTGACTACGAAGTCTATACATACTCTACCCATACTCTACCCCTCTAGTTTTGAACCTGTGACCTCTTAGGAAAAACACATACTCTTAACCATTAAGCCCAATCAAACTATATAAAAATAAATTTTAAAATGTAAAACCATTTTTAAAATTAAAAACGTGTAAAAAAATAAAATTCTGCTCTTAAATGGAAAGGATAACTTGATGTAATGTTTGTGGTAAAATAACAAATACCAATATAACCATTAATAAGATTCAAAGTCCTCAACGTGAGGTCTAGGAAGGCAACGCCATATTCATAATGGAACGGAGTTTTTTCATAGTAATGTTTTATATGGAATGACATTTAGCTATTTCTGTATTTTGTTTACAAAGTTAATTAATCTGTAATAATATTGCTTAATTTATTTTATTATAAAATTAATAACATATAAATATTAAAAATGATGTAATTATGTTTTATATATATTATCGATAAATAGTTGATGGAAATTGGTTTATTTTATTTTATTTAAAATTTTAATTAATATTTCAATAAATTTTATTTGAAATTAAAATTGGAGAAAAAATTAAGGGATGCTTCTTTACATTAGTAAATGTTATTTTCAGTGAATATACCCATATAAATTAGAGCACGTTATTAGGGATTCTAACCAAACACTTATTATACCATGGTATTATTCTTATTCCATGGATATTTTGACAAAAAAAATTGTCTAGGTTATGTAGTTTTATATTATGAATTAGATTTTATTAATTTTATTAAAATTATTATCTATATAATATGATTGGTTCAAGTTTTATTTTATAATAATTATTTTAATTTATCTTGGCACATATTATTTTCTTCTTATCATGTTATTACAAATAAGGCTACATAGCTAGTGTTCCTTGCTGCTAAGATTAGTTATTGAACTTTGAAAGGCATAAAATAACTAACACATTTGAATAAGGGTTGCATTGTAGATACTCTGGCTTAATTTAAGTATAGTTAAGTTAGCGTCAAAAACATACATGAATGGGCAAACCCTAAACAATGGTAATTAGCACAATTCCATAACAACTATTCTTTTGAATAACAAAATGTGCATATGAAATCCCCATTATTCTCTTAAGGTAGAGTTTTCTTTGGAGATAAAATAAGAATTAGAACTTAGCTCTAGATCGAAAAACAAGATCATAGCGAGTATCATACACAAGCAAACTTGTTGAAAAGCATCCAAATTTCTCTTCACTTTGGAACGTGCTGGCACTAATTCAATGTTCTAGAAGTTTTAAAGAATAAACAAATGATTAAATTCATATTAATGTTCTAGAAGTTTTAAAGAATAAACAAATGATTAAATTCATATTCCAAGGATGAAATTCAGTTTTATGTATTTATACAACACCAAATCTATGAATATGTTTTTCATGAACTCTAGCCCACTGGTTTCTTCGTGTATATCCCTGCAATTACTTGTAGTCATGTAATGACTCACTCATGTTATGTTATTTCTGATCAAAATTTATTGTTAACTAACCTAAAAATAAACATGTTGCCATTTTTTGTTGCGGTTGCTCACTACTGTAGTTTCTTCCTTTTATTGTTGTTGTCTCCTATCCTATTATTTTATCTGTTTTGCAAACAAACAATTGTTGCAGTTGCTCACTATTGTAGTTGCTTCATTTTATTATTCTTGTCTCCTATCCTATTATTTTATTTTTTTTGCAAACAAAAAATTGCTAGCGGAAAATGTCTCAGTTATTATTCAATGGAATTGTAAAGAAAAATAAGTCACTGTAATTGTGATGACAGAGTCTTGGGAACCTAAAATTTATGTATTACAAAAGTTCATGATAATTCCATGGTTCATTTTTTTGATAAGTAGTCCAAATGTAACCCACAAATGAAAGAAATTAAAAAGTTGATTCACCAAAAAACTAGCAAAAACCAAATTGATCTGGGAAATATCAAATTACATGAACCCTGTAGGTTTAATGCATATGTACACAAGTAAAAGATGGCCACAAATTATAAAATAAGCCCTTCACAAAATATAGCCAAGATGTCCACATACCGTTTCACTTCCATAATATTGCACTATGTTTGGATGTCGTAAGTGACTAAGGATAGCTATCTGCTGTTGAATATGTGAGAAGAAAGAATTTCAATAAAATGTCAGGGAAAAATACGGTATAAGACTAACATACTTCAGATATTGTTCATTAAAGAGATAAAGTTCATATGAATGATCAAACAAAACCTTCAATATGCAAAAGACTACTATGTATCTTTTATTTCCTAAAAGAATAAAACTTTAGGTCAACAATGCTAACAATGTTGATGAGATTCAAAATTGGAATTAGAGAACGTGAAATTAAATAGAAAAATAAAAATTTTGGATACCTCTGGAAGCAAACTTCGAGCAAACTCGATGTTCAGCTAAAATCATGTTGTTTCTGACCTTCACCATTCATTTGCAATTTCTTAGCTACTTCTTCAATAATAGCTTTTTGCCATACTACAATAATCAAATTCTTAAATGTTTGTACAAATGTATTAGGATATGAAGGGAAAACCCTACAAAAACATATATATAGTGGGAAATCAATTTTTTCCATCCGCTGGAGAAAAGGTTTTTGAAGTTGCAAAATCCTAAATACATGTCATAAGATCGAATCAATTATGCATATAAATCATGACATATGTCAGCTATAAAATGTTTTCCCAGTACCCACTCTTCCATGGTACAAAGAAAAGCAAAACCAACTAAACGCTCTCATTTAATATTTCACCAACCAAATCACAATGGTTGCCATGTATTCAGTTGCTAAAAATAGAATCTTGAGAAGTAGAACAAGGACAGAGTATGGAAAAGGTACAATTAAACAAATAGGCAGTCTCCAATATGGTTCCATAAACTAATTAGCATGTAGAGCCTATGATTTTGAAACATAAATTCCATGCTTGAACTTTATATGTATATACACATTGAGTTAAATAATTATGTTCTTCTCAAGCGTCCCTTACTATCTTCTCTAGCCTGAGAAGAAAATGGTAACCCATATTGTTCTCTTTCTTTCCTATATCTTTTTCTCGGCTATTTTCTCATGAGAAAAAGTATTTGGACACATAGATGATGTCTTGGACTATAACTAACCATGATAATGTCTATGATGTGGCTGGTAATAGTATTTACTGATCCACTGCATGCTAGAATGAGACCTTATCTATTTTATTTCTCTGCCCAGGAAAGTGCAAAATGGACTTCCTGCCAAAAACAGAAAAAAATTGATAAATTAATCAGACTTTGCTTGTAGAATTTCTGCCAAAACTAAATATGCCATCAATTGAATAATTTCTCAAACAGACCTAAGTACTTGTTGGTAGTTGAGGCAAAGTAAAGTGGCCTTGAGGATGACCCATTTTGCAGGAGTGATGATCATCAATCTTGGCTGATGACAAATTTATAGGAATGGTCGTATTACACGAATCCATAATTATATAGATCATGCAAAGGCAAAGGCCTCTTTTCGCTACCCTGGTTGGTTTTTATAAGCCCTGATCCAACCGGCATGCTTATGGGAATTCCAGCATGCTGATCTATGGCCATACATGCTTTTCACATTTACTGTATTTGCAAGTGTGGCATCTACGCCAACCAGCGCATGGATGAAAGATCAATTCCACTCCTCGCGGAAAGCATCTGCACTCAGGTAAAGACAAGATAAGGCATAAAATAATCCATATAGCTGAAGACAAAAACTTGAAACAAAAAATAAAGTTCGATGAATCTGCTTTTTGCTGATTACTCACATCAACCCCCATACAGATCAAGAACTACCAATGAATTGTTTAAAAAAATGGTTATTGTCAAAAAGACTTATAAGCAGCCTTTTCCATCTTAAAACAAGCTTATAGCAGATGGATGAAGAACATCACTATCAAGAACTGTGAACTTTGAATTTTGCAGCAGTATGTATGTTACCAAACTAACATAGATCTATGTTAAATCTTGTTTTGTTACGCACAGATCCACTTGAATTTGATCTCTTTGGTGATACCAGATTAACATGGATCTCTGTTAGTGTTTATTATTATATTCAGAAAAATTAAATAAAATATACAAATAATATATAAGCCCTTATAAGCCCCAGAATGTCATATACAAATTGTTGATGGATGCTCCAACTAATGATGTAGAATGGACTACTAGGCTCAGTGACTTTCGCTAATATAGATCATATTACATATGTATATTAGCAACAACCCATACTAAGTTATGTGGATTTTCGCACCTTAGTAAAGTTCCCGGTTTAGCTTGGAGCGAGACTGAAATGTTTGTATTTTCGGCAAAACGCAAGAAGTTGATGCACTCTCACTCCAAAGGTAATTAAATATACACATTTTGAAAACAAATCACAAGCACAATACGTAATTAATTTATGGGTGTTGTATAAGCATTGAAAGAGCTCTGAAATAACTTATAAATTGATTCTGGCGCAACTGATAATTATGTGAGATGTGATAAGCCTGTCTATCACTTAGCGATAAGGAAAACACTTGCGTGCACTTGTAATTGAAGCTTCTTAAGGTACTCGTTTTCTTCGTCAAGTATGGAGGCTTTGTCAGTCTGCTAGAACAGAAAATTCCATTAGAGGTAGCAAAAATAGCGTATCTAATCATGTACGAAATTTGAATTTGAGGCAAAAATAAGTTTAATTCCTGGGCAATGCTTCCTTTAACCCTGCAATGGAAATCCATATCAAGTCCTTGTATTCTAGGAGTTTCATCCCTATCCACCTCCCATAATCTTCAATTATCTCTAAATGAAACAGTGGAAGTCAATAAACAACCTCTGGGATTTAAAAATGGCGATGAGGTGCATTATCCAAAGCTTAATTACCATGGCAGTAGCAGTAATGGGTTACATTGATGCCTTCTCTCTTCCTGTTGGAGACTCGGTCATTAATCCAGCGGATCGATGATGAAGAGGAGAGACAACGGCACTTTGATCTCGTGAACTTGGACCTAGATTCCTCATTTTTGGACTTGGCGCAGGAGAACCACCCTTGTTCTACTACCAAAAGGGTCGTCCCACCATATCTCCGCTTATGGAAATCTGTCCCGAATTGTAACCCGAACCTGGACACCAGCAATTACCAGATCCAAACAGTGTGCCATCCAACCCTTGCCACGCATAAACTAGAATGCTCCGAGCTCAAAATCTTCATTGGATTACATGGCGCGTTGATGGGAGGGCACCGCCTAGAAATACTGGACACGTATCCCGTGTCAAGAACGCCAAATCTTTTTCAAGTCACGCATTAAGATTGTCCTTGTTGCAGGATCGTCCTTGTTGCAAGATCCACCACCCATAGGGCCACCGAAATACTGGTCCTGTAGTATATTAAATTGACGCCGCCAAGACATCTTATTTTCTGATAATTTTACAATGTTTCATAATACATAATCATCATTGCTAAATAACAGCATAACCAATCACAATTTAAAAAATTCAAACTAAAATATTAAAAATATAAATGTTTTTAATTTTATAATGTTAACATTAATACTTTCGGGCGTAATTTTTGGTCAAACTGCTGATAATCAACCAGTCAAGCGAAAATAGATGATGTTAACATTATAAAATTATTCTATAGTGTGTGTCAACTTGGAACAAAAGTTGCACATTATTCTAGTAAACCATACAAGAATTACAAAAGCAATTAAGTTTTACCAATTCTACTGTCAAAAACCAAGTATTAGAATTAAGCAGTCAAATAAATGAAACTGAGTATCAATAGAATGACAGAGAAAAACACTACAAACACACTATTTGTGAATTCAAAGCCTAGAATATGAAAATGCTCACCCCGTAGAAAGCACTTGGAGAAGGGCATTCATATTTTGGACTCAGATGCTCCACCAGATTATCAATACAGACATGCCCATCTTCCATATTTTGCTTGGGCCCTATTTCAGCACAACTACCAGAGCGGAAGGTAGGCACAAACATCTTCCCATTTTCAGCAGATGGTTCTGCAAGCAAGCTGCTAGCATCCAGATCCTACAGTCAATGTCATTTAAAGTTCAGTATCTGCATCTCAAACACTTGTTACAATCAGACTCTTGACTATATTACTAGAAAAATTATATGTATTAATCTCACCCATGGTGGTCAAGAGATGTTAATTTATTCCCAAAACCATAACCAATTTTTGGTGCAAAAAAATAGCCACATTTGAAACAAAAAACATAGGAAAACAATTGATTGCAGTACAGAACAAATTACCAACTGTCTTCTGAATGCAAGCTAGTCAATCTCACCTCAAATAAGAGCTTTCCTTTGTTTAACAAAAAGAACCAGATTTTTTTTTTTTTTTAATTTCAACTACATTTGAAAATGACGTGAACACTTCAAATAATTATAAATAAACCGACCAACTTTATGAATTCCGCATTAGATTTCATATTTCAAACCACTGCATGCATTGTTTTTGGCAGTGCAAAATTACAGCAGTGTGATTTGGGCCTCCTTCCAAAACAGAGCAGCAAGATGGTAATAAAGAAGAGGCAACAAACTTTTCAACAGGAAATTAGAAAGCAAGGTTGGTATGCGAAAGCAAGGACAAAGACTCAAATGTGAGTCTTGCACATCAAAATAAATAGCAATCAAGTCATACCCAGATTTCCTTAAGATTAGTCTGTTGGAACTGCAGAGGTTACCCATGGAGACAAGGACCTGGGTTAGGGCCTATTGCGGAAGATAGAGACATAATTTGCATCATAGAAACACATGAGCATGAAGGGTGCAAAACACCTATGTTTGAAGGATATTGGAAGATGGTAGTGTGGAACAAGGCAGCAGGGAATGGAAAAGGGCACAGGGGTATCCTGGTTTTAGCAAGGGATAAAGAAGGTCGTCTCATTCACGTAGAAAAAAAAGACTCAAATAAGCAATTCATTTGGTTTAAAATATCAGAAGATTGAAGCCACATCAGAATTGTAGCATGCTATTTTGCAACACAGGTTTCAAAAGTCTACAAAGGTAGAGGGCTTGATCACAAAGATCCATTTGCAGCCCTAATAGCGGATATTGCAACATATTCACAGCTAGGTGAAGTCCTTATAGTGGGTGATTTCAATGCTAGGACTGCAAGTGAGCAAGCTAGCATTCCTTGTTGTAAAGATGATTGTGACCCTATTTGGCTAATAGAAGAAAGTAATCATTAGTGGGAAAGAATTTCAGAGGATAAGGGCTACAATCTCTTTAGTGAACAATTGTTTACTCTATGTGGGGCCTTTGATTTAGCCATTTGTAATGGCTTGACTAGATGGGAAAACTCCAGTGATTTCACTTTCAGTACTTACAATGGAGCAAGTGTGGTAGATTATGTAATTTGCTCACGTGGTCTGTGAGAGAAAATGAAGTTTTGATTAGACATTAGTTGTGGGACTTGAAATCAGATCACAAGCCAATTTATCTATATTTCTTTTGGATTGGAAAGAAACAGTTAGAGTCAAAAATTCAGCTTCCAGGTCGAGTGACCCTAGACAAACCTAGCCCTTCTTTGGAGGAAAAGAATTGAACCTAGAAAAATTAGTCTGGGCTGAAAACCCTTCCCACCTCCTTGGAATAGGTAGTTTTTTCCTCTCCCTAACGGTCGAGTCCCTGCCGGTCCTCTGTTGTTGAATCGGTTCTATCTGAATCCCTCCCTGAGACTGGAAAAGGAACTATGGGCTACCAACAATACTGACGAGTCCATATGACTAATCTACAGAATCGAAGGAAACTGGAAGAACGAGAGAGTCCAGCTGAACTAGGATCTAGACTCAAATCTCCCACAGGGTAGAATTCTTTTGACCCAAGAAAATTGTAATACCTTCAAAATGACACTAGAGAGGCTCTTCGGGAAGGAGAAAATTACAATTCATAGTGCTCATAGTCGTGAATTAACACATTTAATTCAATGTGCACTTGCAAAGTGCAAAAGAGAAAAAATTAAGAAGTTTGAAACAAATTGCTTTTCGGTTAACGCTTGGTTTGACGAGGAATGCAAAAAGGCAAGGAGAATGTGGAAATAGTCAAACAAGGATAACATAAAGCTCAAAGTTTACAAGAAATTATTAAGCAATAAAAAGTCTGATTTCATGGTTTTAAGGAGGGAAGAACTAATATTCCTTGGGAAAAATAATCCCAAAGTATTTTGGAAGGAACTCCAACTGAAAAAGATGCAAATTCGAAATAATATTACAGCTTCTAAATGGTTTGACTATGCAAGACAACTCTATGAATAGGTTCCCAAGGTTGATCCTCCTCCCTTGGTTGACATTGATACTGAACTCTTCACGAATAGGAGGTAGAGATGGGTATCGAGAAGTTGGGTGTTGGAAAAGAAAAAGACTTAGCTGAACTCCAAGTACAATATCTAATGTGGGGCTCAAAAACTTGCATCTCACATTACAAAAATCTTCAACAACATCATCCAACAAGAGTTCCCCATAGATTGGAAAACTAGTCTGGCAATACCTCTTTTCAAGATTGGCGACGTCAATAATCCCTCCAATTATTGGACCATCATGATAAACCCTTTCTTTGCAAAGCTATTTGGAAGCATTCTAGAAAACAAAATTAGCTAGTGGGCAAAAGAAAGAGATAAGCGTGCTAAAGGGCAAGTAGGTTTTAGCCCTAAACATTCCACAGGTGATCATTGTATAACTTTAAGGCACATCATTGAAAAAATGTGGGAGAAAAAGGAAAAATTCGTGTGTTGCATTGTTGATTTTAGAAACGTGTTTGACTCAGTTCCTATGGATAAGCTTTGGCATAGAATGGAGGAACTTGGGGTTCCTAAACATTTGAGAGCAGTTGTGCATAGGCTATATGAAGAGGTGAGAGTCAAAATTAGAGCTTCAACAGGCATTTCTGAAAGTTTTAGAAGTGATATTGAGGTCAAGCAAGGTTGCCCACTGTCTCCTACCCTTTTTGATTTATATATCGAAAAGCTTAAGGAGTTGTTAAATTCACAAGGGGGTGATGGTATCTATTTAGAAAGTTTGTTGTAAGGCTTCTTTTGTATGCAGATAACCTTATTCTTATTGCTAAATTGGATTTTGGTTTGCAAGAGCACTTACTATCCCTTGAGCATTTTTGTACAACTGTGGGGATGCAAGTTAATATCAGCAAAATGAAAGTAGTGGTCTTCTCTAAGAAAAGAAAACATAACTAGCATAAGTTTTACTTTGAAGGTAACATTCTGGAAGAAGTTGTAGACTACAAATACCTTGGAATTGACTTCAATGAAAATCTAAGCTAGAATGGTTGTAGAAAGAAAATAACTTTGGGGGGTTGGAAAGCATATTATGCTTTTCAAAATAGGCGTAGAAAGGCAGAGTTATGGGACTGGAACGCCACTCAAACTCTTTTTGGGCTTCTAGTGATTTTGGTAATTCTATATGGTTGTGAACAATGGGCCAACCATACATTTGATATGTAGTGGAGGCCAATTGAGAAAATTCAAAAGCGTTTTATTACAAACAAATTTAAGATTAAAAGTGAAGTTCCTTACAATATCTTACTAAGTGAAACAAGGATCGCTCCTATTGAAGAAATTTATATGGTGCGAGTCATAAGGTATTTACAAAAAATTGAGCAAATGGAAGAGGGTCGATGGCCTAAGGTTGTCTTTAATGATATATTGCGCAAGAGGAAAAAAAATTGGATGCAACAATATAACAAATGGTTTAGTAAATGGGGTATTTGCTTGAACGTGTGTCCCATAAACAACAAAGAGATAAAAGCTTTTGTTATGGAAAAGTTCCACAAGCATATTTGGGACAAGGAGCTAGGAAGAAAGAAAAAATACTATATTGAAGTGTTTAATCCCACTCATAATCATCAACTAAAGGCATACATAGAGGCCAATATCTCTTGGAGAGCCAAAATTCTTATTGCATAGTTAAGGACTAATTCTCATCAACTATGTTGTGAAACAGGGCATTAGAAGAGGCCAAAGGAAATGTGGGAGGGAAGAGTATGCATTTTTTGTTCTTCCATAAAAGTGAAAACAGAAAAACATTTCATTTTAGAATGTGAGGCTTTCAAATACAACAGAGAAAGTTATGTAAATACACTAGCAGCTAGCTCTTGGGATAACATATTTAGTGAGAGGTTTGTTGAGAAGCTGGGAGCATTTATTTTGAAGCTTCACAGAAAAAGGGCCAAATACATCAAGAAGATGAACAAGCAAGTTGTCCAATAAGCTATCTTTAGCCTCGTGGATGTTAAAAATAATTTCTTTCTTTCTATGTTATGAATCACAGTTGATTTTTATAAGTTTTCTTCTTTGGAATAGGTTGCCTGCTCGTGCCAGGCTTTTACTGTTAGGTCCCTATAATACTAGTGATTACCCCATTACTATTGTAGTTTTATACCTTATTAATATTATTGTGCCCCTATTGTCCCCATATTGTTATTACTGTGCCCCATAGAATCCCTCTATTATTATTTTTGTGCTTTTATATTATTATTGTTAGGTCAGCTCGGTTATATTGTGACTCCTTAGACTCCTATATATAGAAAAGAATCATTCATTTGTGTAATGTAAATGAGGTTTCCCCCTTGAAGAGGCTGAATTCAAAGGCGTTGATTTATATTTTCTATCTTTTTGTGAGCTGGTTTCATAACATTTGTTATCAGAGCTTTGGATTCTACGATTTCGCTGCTCCAAATAAGTCATCGTGACATTTTCGCTATAACTTTTTTCTGCAATGTTTCAAAATTGAAAAAAACCCATTTGATACAAAATTTCATTAAACCTCGAGTTTGAATTTTAGAGATTTTTGTGCTATATTTGCGGACATATGATTTGAGGAAGTTGGTCTTTTTGTAGACTCCTGAATTACATTCCAAATAGGTGACCTGTGGAAAATCATCATAACTTTCTCTCTGAGCATCGGATTGAAATTTCAAAAGAGTGTACAGAAAGAGGATGGACTTTACTTTCTTGTATATATTTTTTAGAGCCAAAGGTCAAAATAGGGACACGTGGCACGTCGTACAAGTTCGCTCTACTAAACTAGTCTATAATCAGGTCACTGTGGGAGATTTGGCATAACTCTATCTTGGAGAATCCAATTTGGATCAGACTAGTGGAATTGGAAAGAGGACAGAGAGGGCTACTACAGATCGCAATTTTAGAACTAGATGAACCGAAATTACATAAATACATGAAAGGCAATATCAGTCTCCTACAAAGTGAAAAAAGGTGTAGAGTTTTTTAAATTTTTGCTTGAGCTTTGTTTGAAAAATTATTTTGAAGGAATTCAAAGGGCATAGTAGAGCATTATTATTGGTAACTGATGCCCCGAGGAACAAAAATGCAAACACCTAGTAAGCATCCTAAAAGCTCTAGTATGACTCATGAAAACGAGGAAGAAATGCTACATGATATATGAAAATTACAAGACTAAGTGCAACAGATGTCACTTTCACAAAAGCTAACATAAGCTAAGATAAATGGCATGGAATCTAAGATAAAGGGCATGGAAACTAAGATGAATGGCGTGGAAGTTAAGATGGATGATTTGAAGATAGATTTGAAGAGAGGCATGGAAGATTTGAAGAATGTTTGACAAATTTTCTACAAGAAATACTTACTAATGGTCAAAGGATAGTAAAGGAAACTCATGATGTGAAAAAAAGAAATGTTAATCATGATTTCATAGACTCTAATGTTGGATCGAAGACACACCATATTCCAAAAATTGATATGAAGAAGTTTAATGGCAAGGATCCTGGAACATGGATATTACAGATGGAGCAATTTTTCGATCTCAATAATGTGCAAAACACACAAAAGGTACGTATTGCAACTTTATATTTAGAACCAAATCAGTTTGTATGGTATCAATGGCTTTTCTCTCGTAAACAAATTATCACTTGGGCAATTTTTATGAAAGAATTCACAGCACATTATGAGGATAGAAAAAGCAACAATTTTTTTAGCCAATTGATAAGTCTCAAACAAAAGGGTTCAATAATGGAGCACATTGAGGAGTTCTAAAAATTGAACATAAGGGTAAAAGATATTCCAGAGGAGCATAGGATTGATGTGTTCATAGGGACTTTGAAGGATAATATCCAACATGATATTTGCCTTTGGGAATCTGATTCATTATAGAAGGCATTTCGGTTAGCAAGAAAAAGAGAAAGCATAATTATGGAAACTAGGAAGCATACCACTCACAACTATAAAGATGGAAGTGTTGTTGCCCCTAATCTTCCACAACCTATAAGGTTAACACCACAATAATTGGAAGAAAGAAGAGCAAAAGGGATTTGTTACAGTTGTGATAGCAAATACACTAAAGGTCATAAATGTGCTGAGAAGAAATTATTCTACATAGATTGTTAAGAGGAAGAAGAAAAGGAGCAAGAAAGGTCAAAAGAAGAGGATATACTCTAGGAACAAAGCCTAGATAAAGAAGAAATGAATCTGACCATATCTTGTAATGCAGTGGTTGGAATTACCACTCCTCAAACCATCAAGATAGAAGGACAAATCAAGAACAAAAAGGTAATAATGTTGATTGATTCAAGAAGTACCCACAATTTTATTCATTGTAAGGTAGCAAAAGAATTGAATTGCTTCCTATATCCAGCACCAGAGTGTCAAGTGATGATTTCAAATGGAGGAATGATAAATTGCTCTGGAAAGTGCCATAATATCAAGCTATCCATGGGAGAATATGTATTGACTAGCCCAATGCTTTCCATTCCAATGGGAGGTGCTGATGTTGTACTATGAGTCCAATGGCTACAATCCTTGGGTATAATAGCTTTTAATTTTCAGAACTTTTCATGAAATTTTCTGCCGAAGGAAAGGAAGTTGAATTAAGGGGTATTGCAGGGAAACTGGGAAAGATAATTAGCTCTAATGGTATGACAAAGCTTCTAAAAAAGGAACAAAGCGGTGTAATTGCTCAATTATGTTCGCTAGATGTTTCCACATCGAAATCATCTATTTCTCCATATCTCCAAAAAGTCTTGGACAATCATTCCAAGGTATTTGAGACTCCCAAAGGTCTCCCACCTCTTCGTGATCATGATCATGCTATTCATCTGATTCCAGGAAGTGTTCCTCCAAACATCAGGCCATACAGATATCCCTATGCCCAAAAGAGTGAAATTGAACATATGGTGGCAGAAATGGTAGAGGCTGGTATAATTCAATCTAGTCAAAGTTCTTTCTCTACTCCAGTAGTATTGGTGCACAAGAAGGATGGATCATGGTGCATGTGTTCGGATTATAGGGAGCTCAACAAGCTCACTATTAAAGATAAAATTTCCCATTCCTGTGATTGATTAATTACTGTATGAATTTCAGGGATCAATTTGCTTCACCAAGTTGGATCTTCATTTAGGATATCATCAAATCAGAATGAAGACTGAAAACATTTCAAAAACAACATTTAGAACTCATGAGGGTCATTATGAATTTTTGGTCATGCATTTTTTGCCTTACCAATGCGCCTTCTACATTTCAAGGTTTGATGAATTCCATTTTCAAACCCTTCCTTAGAAAATATGTTAGTATTTTTTTATGATATACTAATCTACAACAAGTCTTAGAAGGATCATGTTGAACATGTTGAAAGGGTGCTACAACTATTGGAGGAGAAACAATTATATGCAAAAAGATCCGAATGTTTCTTTGGAGTACAAGAGGTGGAATATCTGGGTCATATTGTATCTCATGAAGGAGTTAAGGTAGACCCTAGCAAAATTAAAGCCATTAAGGAATGGAAAATCTCCACATCCATAAAGCATTTGTGAGGATTTCTTGGGTTGACAGGGTATTATCGGAAGTTTGTTAAGAATTATGGGAGAATAACAGCGCCTCTAACAACATTATTGAAGAAAGATGCATTTTCATGGACTCCAGAAGCAATAAAGGGCTTCGAACATCTTAAAGAGGCAATGTGCCAAGCATTGGTCTTAGCTACACTGGTCTTCACAAAAACCTGTATTGTGGAATGTGATGCTTTAGGAAATGGAATTGGTGTTGTTTTAATGCAAGATGAAAGACCCATTTCTTTTGAAAGTTGTCCAACCAAGGGAATGTTTTTACACAAAGCTATTTATGAGAAGCAATGTTGGCAATACTACATGCACTTAAGAAATGGTGACCCTACCTAATGGAAAGACACTTCAAGGTAAAAATGGATCATGATAGCCTAAATACTTTTAGAACAAAGATTATGCTCTGAAGAGAAACAAAAGTGGGTCACAAAGATGTCGGGTTATGACTTTGAAATCATCTACAAAAAAGGGAAGCAAAATGTGGTGGCAGATGCACTCTCAAGAAAGGATGAGGATTTGGAAGCATTCTTGCGCGCCATTTCTATTATCCAACCAGATTGGATAAACAAAGCAAGGGAGGAATGGAAGAATGATGAAGAAGTGTGGGCACTTATTCGAAAGTTACAACAAGATTCTAGTAAATCTGTTACATTTAGCTGGCAAAGTGATTCGTTATGGTACAAAGATCACTTATACCTCTGTAAGAGTTCCCAACTCAAACAAAAGATTCTTATGGAATTGCACACTTCTCCCTTCGAAGGGCACTCAGGATTTTTAAAAACTTACCACAAGGTTAAGAAGGAATTGTTTTGGGATGGCCTTAAATCAAATATTCAAAAGTTTGTGGCAAAATTTTTGGTTTCCCAACAAAATAAAGTTGAAACAATTAATACCTCGGGTCTATTACAACCTTTATCCCTTCCAAGCCAACGTTGGGAGGAAGTTTCAATGGATTTTATCACAGGTTTACCCAGTCTGAGGGAAAGAGTGGCATCAATGGTGGTAGTGACAGACTTACCAAGTATGCACACTTTTGTGCATTATCACATCCATTTAAAGCCAGTACAATTTCTACTGCATTTATGGAAACAAGTCAAAAGCTACATGGAAATCCAAAGATTATTGTAAGTGAGAGAGACCCCGTTTTCACTGGAAATTTTTGGACAGGATTATTTTCTTGTCTTGGTACTTAGTTAGCTCATAACTCATATTATCATCCTCAATCTGATGGGAAAATTGAGATAGTAAACAAATGTTTGGAAGGATATCTCGTCGCTTTGTATATGATAAACAGACACAATGGGTCAAATGGTTGCCTCTGGCTAAATGGTGGTACAACATTTCCTTCCATACAACAACAAAAATGACCCCATTTATGGCACTTTATGGATATCAGCCACCATCCATCACATCATATTTAACAGAAAATTCTAAGGTTCAAGCAGTGGAACATCACATCGAGCATCAACAACAAATCGTCCAACTCTTAAAGGATAACCTCATGTTGGCACATAATAGAATGAAACAATAAGCAGATCAACATCGCAACGAAAGAAGTTTTGATGTAGGTGATTGGATATCCCTATAGCTACAACCATATAAAAAAATGTCCCTCAAGCAAGCTAATAAGGATAATAAATTATCACCAAAGTATTATGGTCCCTACAAGGTGTTGCAAAATATTGGTACTATGGCATACAAATTGGAGCTTCCTGGACCTTCTCGAGTGCACCCAGTTTTCCTTGTTTCATGTTTAAAGAAGGTTATAGGTGACAAGCTTCCAGTTCAAACAATATTGCCAGAACTTGAAGAGGAAGGAAAAATTATATTGGAACCGAAAGCAGTCACAGAAACAAGAACTCGACAACTATGAAATCGATCAATTTCGGAGTATCTCATTAAGTGGAAGAACTTATCCGCTGAAGATTCCACATCGGAGGATGAGAATTGTATACAAGAGCATCCATAACTACTCAAGCATTGAGGACAACACTTTTTTTAAGGAGAGGGGAATGTTAGGTCCCTACAATACTAGTGATTACCCCATTACTATTGTAGTTGTATCCCTTATTAATATTGTTGTGCCCCTATTGTCCCCATATTGTTATTACCATGCCCCATAGAATCCCTCTACTGTTATATTTTTGCCTTTATATTATTATTGTTAGGTCGACTGGGTTATATTGTGACTCCTTAGACTCCTATATATAGAAAGGAGGTTTTATCATTTGAATCATTAAGGAATCATTCATTTGTATAATGTAAAGGAGGTTTCCCCCTCGAAGAGGCTAAATTCTAAGTCGTTGATCTATCTTTTCTATCTTTCATTTATAATGTAAAGGAGGTTTCCCCTCGAAAAGGCTAAATTCTAAGGCGTTGATCTATCTTTTCTATCTTTTTGAGAGCTAGTTTCATAACATTTTTAGTGATCTTATTAGTAATCCAAAATACATATATCTTTGTTTTCATTATATATATTTTTCTTAATTTCTTCCTCATAGCTATCTTATTAACCATTTAAATTAGAATAGTTTTATTAATTTTAATTATTATATTAGCAATTTTAAATAATAACAATTTTTTACATTAAATATAGTTATCAGTTTTTAAGGGAACTTGCAAAATTGTTCCATGCTTTACTTAGACACACTCCCCCTTTTTTTTATCACAATTACATAATATACACAGATAATTAAACACTCTCCCTTTTCTTTAATCACAAGTACATAATATACACAAATTTTACATAAATAAAAAATAATAATGTCTATAAATTTAACAATAGGCCATTCTTATACTCTAAATGTTAAACAACTTTGAATTAAAGCGCACAATCGTTTGTATGCTTATGCTTATGCTTTAAATGTTAAAGGTGATCAAGATTTAGTATAGGAAAGATGTGGTTTGGATTGTAATGTCATAAATTTCATGTTTATGGTGTGTCAATTTCTATCTAATGGATAGTGGTGAGGTTATATTTCTTGGGCTTTTATATTATTTTTAAAAACAAAATAATTCTAATTTGAAAAGAGATATTAATTTTAAGATGAGATAATAATGTTTATGAAAAAGAACATTGAAAATAAGATAATAATATTTATGAAAAAAATATGTGTATTGTTAAATAGATATGAAGTTTAATAATATTTTAGAAAAATAATTTTTAATATAAATTTAAAAATTAAAAAAAAATTAAAAAAATTACGGTGGTTGACTCAACATTTTTTCAAAATTACAAGTTTAAATTTTTTAAAATTTTGAGGTTTTTTTTTAAGCAATTATTTAATTTTGTTGGTGTAACATTATTTTTATATTTTTATTATCCAAATAAAAGAAGACAGAAACCATCCCATTGATATGTTTTCAATATTTTAAATAAAATTGTTTAGATTGTTTACAATGAGAAATCATATATAGGACTCATGAGGGTTTGTGCTTCCTCTTTAAACGATTGGTTGAATGATTATGTTTAGATTGTTTACAATGAGAAATCATATATATAGGACTCATGAGGGTTTGTGCTTCCTCTTTAAACGATTGGTTGAATGGTTATGTTTTTATCATTTGAATCTTCCTTTGAATCTTTATTCTTAGTGGTTTGGATTGTGCCTTTAAATTTTGTGGGACCTTTATCTTTTTCCACATTGTCTCTCTCTCTTCTCATAGTGTCTTTGCTTTTCACCCTGCCTCGTCTTGGGAGAAGCCAAGGCCATTATGGTCGTCAAGGGTGGCATGGGAAAACATGAACAAGCGTTCAATAAAATGATAATAATTTGGCTTACATTTACTATGATCACACACTCCAATACCCATGAACGAAATCAATATAGTAGAGACAAAGACTTGGGTGGAGAGACATTTTCTCCGTGATGAGGATATCGAAGAAAATGTAGTACATTGGGTCTCATACAATGGAACCAATTGTGGTCGATACAATAGATATTATTTAGAGTATCAGTCTCTATTGGTGGTGAAAGACAATTATGGGTAAGATTCTTAAGGAAAGAAGTGAAACCCAACATAAAATCCTACTTTGCATGTATGAACTTTAGCCACCGATAAATAATCTAGCCAATGAAGTGTCTTTTCTAACCAAAAAGAGTGTGGATATGGACTTCACAACCTAAATAGAGAGTGAGAACTCAGATGCCACATATGTTCTCTCCTTCAAGTTGATATGTTTAGGGTGATGCATTTTTTTTAATGTCATTAAGAAATAAATTTGTGTTCCATGCAAGTTATAAACATAAGTCATATAATAACTCTCTAGATAGTATTAGACTTTTCATATTATATTACTATGTTATAGTTGTTAATACAATAATGTGGATAAAGTCTCCATGCCTGTTGGTTTGGTTTTCCTAATTATGGATTAATATCTAAAGTAATATATCTCTTGTTATTAATTAATATAAAATGATTGCATAATTCAAAAAAGAAAAAAGAAAAAGACAATCAAGATACAACAAAAATCTAAGTTATATTGGTGAAATTAGTTTTGAGGACATAACCTGTGTAGAGTTTTAGAAAGTTTCATTGTTTTGAGTGGACACTCCATCTATCATTAGGGATGCAATTTTTTTGAAATTTTAACTCAATGATTTTCAAAAAATCTACACAGTTTACATCCATAAGAATTGGACATCATTCAAATTGTGTAGATTGCTATAATAAAGATTAATTATTAAAGTTGTTTTCTTTCATGATGTATGTAAAGGATGTGTGGTTGGGAAGTATCACTAAATTGCGTTTGAAATAAGAAAGGATTGGATAACAAATTTTTGAAGGAACTTGTCTAGAGTGCCCTATATTTCCTAAACAAACCATCACTACCATGTGCAAGGTACAATTTGACTTGACTTTGACTAAAGATTTTTCTAAGTATACTTGTATGTAGTTTTTCAAAAAATAAATATCATGTCTTCGAAAAAATCAAGGAATAAAAGGTATTAGTGGAAAATAAATGTGATAAACTTTTGAAATGTTTAATATCAGAGAATGATGGAGAATATGTGGGCAACATCTTTGAAAGTTACTTGCCACATAATGGTACTTTTTCACATAGATATGTAAGTTATACACGTTAGTAGTTAGTAGAATGATGTTTCCAAAAGGAATAATTGGACCTTGCTCTTTCCAACCATTTGATTTGGCCCATAGGGGACCAAAATGCTAAAACATATTTCCAACACTTATATATGTTTCAAAAATGGAAAATGTAATCCATGGGTAGTGGTGCCAATATAAAGTCTACCAAATGTTGAAGCATGGGTAGTGGTGCCAATATAAAGTCTACCAAATGTTGAAGCATATTATACTATTGGGTCATTTCCAATTGAATCTTCTAAATCTGCAAGCATTTGGACATATTTGGATACACTATTTAATGTCTATGAATAACTTAGTAGAATCAATCTAGACTTCAAATTCGTCTAAGTAGTACCAATTATCAACTTTTACGTTGATATCTTTCTCCTTCTTGTTCAATCCTTGCTGACGTAATCATGTTATATGAGTTTCTATCTTGAATGTGGCCTTTAGTTGACTCTATAATATGAGTTGCTCCCATGTTGAGTTAGTCATGTGACCTTGACACATTTATTTACACATTTCTTTAATTTGGGAGGAATAGTTGCCATTTCTTTGTAACATCTCCCCTAAGTCAAAATGATAATCTAGCCATTGAAAAAAATATTTATTTTGAATTCTTGTCGAGTTATCCAAATTATGGTATTACCGCAAAGAATTTTCTGTATTGATTTCAATCAATTGAGTTATAATCATTTTGAATACTAAAATTATTTTAGGTGCATACTTAAATGAAATTCCACCCTTCAATTTATCAAATTCCTTATCTTAGTATCAAGATGTATGATTTAATGGTTGACTAAATTGGTTGTTTGATCTCATATTATGATTTTTGTTGAAATGGATTGATTTCCAAGACTATTCCTTTGAATGTTATTATGGAAAATTTAACCTTTGTGACTTGTTTACAAACTGCAAATAGATAAGGTACAATAATACAACTTATTTAATTTAGGTATTTTCTTCTTTTTATGGAATGTAAATGAAGGATAACAAATTTGTTTTCGAACCAATACTTACAACATCATTGTTTAAAGCGTTATGAAAACCGTCTGCAATATAAGATACATCGATAAATGGTGATTGTTTCAATTTGGTCTCTATTGCATAATTCATAATGAATTTTTTTTGTTTACAAAACATCTTATCATTTGTACTATATTTGCCACTTCATTTTAAATATTTTAATCCAACATGTAGATGTTGGTGTCACTTGACTAGATTTTGACATAAAAATTAGTTATGTACATGATTTTTGTAATTTGGGTTTTATGATTGCCCAATTTCACTTGCTTTTAGAATTATGGGGAATGGGAAAGGATGTTTATTTTAATGGATACAACATGAGAATGGTTCTATATAATAGGTTATAATATGATCTCTAGATACATGGTAGCTTCTCCAAGCGGGAAATCAAAGTATTAAATGGTATAATAACTTTTCATTTTTCATTTTAAGAACGAATTTGACTTGCCTAAAAGATACATTATTCAACATTCTAGCTAAAATTATCCTCAACAAAGAAAATAGACTCTTGATTTGTTGATCAGAGGTTATCTCTTCTTCTTGTACATGTAGTTTTACTCTAATCAAAATGCATTCTAATGTCCTAGTCAAAAAGAGAATTGATTTGTTTGTTTGATTTAATGAAAAATCTAAATTCGTGTTGATTCAAATTGTGAAATAAGGTTTGTTTTCAGAATGAAAGTATTTTTTGATGTTTTTGTTGGATTTGTTGAAAGATATTTTGATGGAAACAAGTATTCCCCAACTCATGTCCAGAGTCAATGCTTTGGTTCCACAAATAATAATATAAGGAGAGGTGGACTTTCAATGTACATGGATATTGATATTGAAAAATTTCATAGTTGACTCAAATATGCCATTTGCATTTTCATCTTGGTAATAATGCTAATTTTCAACTAACCTATGCAATTTTTAATCCTAATTTGGTTTTTCACTTATGTCTAAATTGTGAATTAGTCCAAAATTTTCTGGTCTAAAATTGAAATCTAGGTTGTCAGTTTAACCCTCCTCCTCGTGTGTAAAATGACGTATGGGATCCAATGTTTCCTACTTCACCTCCTTAGTAATATTGTTGGAATGAAAACACTAATATATCATATTATAATTCTAATATTGTTACCCTTGTCAAAATATGCAATATAAATATAATATCTAGAATTGAAAAATACATTTAATATATTTTATTTCTGCTATATACTTTTGGAAGAATTTATTAATTTTATTGCTCCATTCCATTCTCCATCTTATCTTTGTTTCATAATTTATTCTATCACTAAATAAAATGGTAAGAAAATCATGTACTAATTTTTTCGAGTGTTCCCTTTCCTGGGTATGCTAGTATTTTATTGGTGTAAAGAGTTGATGGTATTCATCGTGCTACATATTTTGTTTTTCTGAAGTAGGGGAGAGATGTCTAATGTTGTGCAAGGACCAGTAATTGATATAGTATTGGTCCCACAAACCACCAAAAGTTGAGACTTGTGCAACCAATATTTAAACAAAAATAAATTACATTAAGTGCAAATATGTTTTATTTATGTCCAAAATTTCCCAAACATTGATTGGGCCCACAACGGTCCATAAATAGTATCTTAATACTTAGGAGTACAAATAGTATTGACCCAACTAGAAAGCAGATAAAACCATAAATCCTTCCAAAATGGTCTAATCCAAAAGTACAAAGCAGCAATCAATTGAACCCCCATTAATCATAACTGAAGCTATGTAGTCCAAATAAATATCCGTACCTATAGATAATAGAATTAATTGTATGCCAACCATAACTGTTATGTTGTTCAACATTTAAACCCATTGTGTTCAATAAATGACACCCAAGCCAATAACATTTAAACCCACTGTGTTCAATAAATGACACCCAACCCAATAACACTTAAACCCACTGTGTTCAATAAATGACACCCAACCCAATATCTTCAATAAATGACACCCAACCCATTCTATTTCTCATTAAAATAGATCAAAGCACATGGATCAACAAATAACAAATTCCCAACCATTGGATGACATCTAATTAAATCCAGATCATACATTCAAAATGAAGTGATTGCAATCCATGTCCATCCTTACCACCAATTAAATTCAAGTGCAAAAAACTATAAAAAAGTTCAACCACTACTTAAGTTGCATGTTATGCATTCAAACTATTCACCAGCCTTGGAGACAAACCATCAGAGAACATTTGACAGTATATTCAGGTTAGTTATTTCATTTACAGCACATTTTTCTTACAGTTATATTTTCATTTCTCACAGTTTTTATTTAAGTTATTATCGTTTCATTTTCATGAAACTAAATATTTTTTCTATTTTTCTATATTCTGAATCATTTTAAAGTTGATTGGAAAATATGACACAACCATAATGAAGAGTATTGGCTAGTATGGCTAGCTACAGATGAAAAATAATAGAACAACTCTGCATGAGCAACAATAAACTTAGTGGAAGTATTCTAACATTTCTGAGAAACTGAACTTCTCTCCAGGTGTTGTCCATTGGATACAATGATCTCACTAGTCCAATCCCCTCTC
The DNA here is from genome assembly GCA_000404065.3 of Pinus taeda. Classification (NCBI taxonomy): domain Eukaryota; kingdom Viridiplantae; phylum Streptophyta; class Pinopsida; order Pinales; family Pinaceae; genus Pinus; species Pinus taeda. The sequence goes on along the minus strand of APFE031255025.1, from coordinate 236,974 downwards.
TACCCTAAATTTGGCTGAAAATAACATGATGGGTGCCATACCTGAAGCTATTGGCAATTTGACTGGCCTCGTCTACCTAAATATTGCTCAAAATAACTTTACTCATAACATACCTCATGTCATAACAAAATTGAGACAGCTGGCCACCTTAACTAAATTAATTGAAACAATAGTAACTACCTGTAATTCAAATGTTCCAAAGCTTTCTAATCTAGTTTAGCAGCAAACAGTGGCCCATTCCATAATTTGCTAGATCAAAAGATCATAGAAAAGACTATATTTAAGTAACATAATTAATAAAATGGGTTAGATTGTATTTCACACTGGATGTTTTTATAATAAATTGAGACATTAATCTTATGTTCAATATTTGAATGAAATGTTATGTCCTCCTCATAAAGTTCTGAAGTATTACAATTAGATTGAACTTGGTCAATTAATGTGCTCATCATTCCCTTCAATATGTTCTTAGGTTGGTTATGGTAACTCAAACCATTACTGTTGGGAGAGTCTAGAATATATGAAAACACCAAGACAAGCTTACTATATTGACACTAGCAATTCTATGTCAAATCTTGCAGGGGAAACATCTACTACAATGGAAGTTTCTTACTTTAATGAACTTTTGAGCCATGGAAAATAGGTAATTTTCTCTTATCCATAGAATTTAATATTGATTCCATTATTCCCATATTCAATAACTATATTGGGTATTTCTCTAATCTAATATGATATCTTGATATTTGAATCGCTGGGAGAATTTTGCAGCTTTTTGAGTTTGTTGACAAGTACTATGGAAAGTATGATAAAGGTATTACAATAGTGAGAGAATATTATGGGTCAATTATTGGATATGATGTAAGTTCTTTTCAACTTGAAAGCAACATAAGGAAAACATCATTCCCTTCAATATGTTGTCAGGTTGGTTATGGTAACTTGGACCATTACTGTTGGCAGAGGCTAGAATATATGAAAACACCAAGACAAGCCTACAATATTGACACTAGCAATCATGGATCAAATCTTTGAGGAGAAACTTCTACACTAAGGCAGTCAGTCATCTCTCACACAAAAGCTTTTATACAGATAGGAAGGCTCAAAAGTCACTCCCTTGACTGTAAGCAACTAAGGTATCTAATGAATGACTTTTCCTCGTGTATATCTGCACTCCTTCAATCTTTGTCTTCAAACAACCCAGATTTGCAAGCCATTTCTCAGTCAATTGAAAATCATATATCCCCATCACATATTTTCAATAATCCACAATACCCATAGGATCTTTATCATCCACTTATGCACTAAAATCATCCTCATTAGAAGAAGCACTTGGGCATCTCACTCTAACATCACATTGTTGGTGAAGAAACTTGGTTGAAGGCTCTCGATGTTGCTCAAGATTGGGAGAAGATCCAAATTCTCCAACCTAACCTACAAATTGTCTCATATTGTCAATTTAAGATGCTTATGTAGGCATGTCAACTAGCTTCCTTTCTTGTTGATCATGATATAGGGTTGTCCCCTTCTCAAACTTATGTAACTGAGGATCTATCTCATACAACACAACTGTGAATACCATTGAATGATATCCCATAGTACTCTTCTTCACCATTGGCAATAATTGAGCTCCGTGGTCTCTAATTATAAAATTTTTATCCTTCTCCAACAAAGGAAATGTTTGTGTTGTCCTCATAAAATCCAAGCCCAAAATCATCGCATAATCCTCCAATAGTATAACTTTCAAATACATCCTACCAAAACATGAGCCCACTCTCATCTGTGTATCCTTAAGAATACGAAATGTTGACCTCATGTTAGAGTTCATTACTTTGAAGGCACTCAACTCTACCTTGATCTTCTTCTTCTATTGCAAAGAATTAATTGTCCTCTCACCAATGAAGTTGTTCATAGGCATGGTATGGGATACTTCTACAACCATGGATGTTTGTTAGAGAGGGTAGGTCTTCTACTATAATGGGTATTTCTCTAATCTAATCTGATATCTTAATATTCAAATGGATGGGAGAATTTTGTAGCTTTTTGAGTTTGTCAACAAGTACTAAAGAAAGTATGCCAAACGTATTACAATAGAGAGAGAATATTATGGGTCAATTATTGGATATGATGTAAGTTATTTTCAACTTGAAAGAAACATAAGGTAAACATCATTCCCTTCAATATGTTCTCAGGTTGGTTATGGTAACTCAGACCATTACTATTGGCAGAGGCTAGAATATATGAAAACACCAAGACAAGCCTACAATATTGACATTAACAATCCTGGATCAAAACTTGTAGGAGAAACTTCTACTACAATGGAAGTTTCTTCAATAGTCTTTAGACAATCTAATATTGATTACCCTAATGAAATTTTGAGCCATGAAAAATAGGTAATTTTCTCTTATCCATAGAATTTAATATTGATGGCATTATTCCCATATTCAATAACTATACTGGGTATTGCTCTAATCTAATATGATATCTTGATATTCGAATGGATGGGAGAATTTTGCAGCTTTTTGAGTTTGTTGACAAGTACTAAGGAAAGTATGACAAAAGTATTACAATAGTGAGAGAATATTATGGGTCAATTATTAGATATGACGTAATTTCTTTTCAACTTGAAAGCAACATAAGGCAAACACTACTTGAACTACATGATTGATAATGAAGGTCCACTTGGTGAGATAGTGTGGGCCATGAATGAATTCAATTGCAATAACAAACATGAGTCTAAACAAAATAATTCAAACAACAGTAACTATCAGACCTTCTCATAGTACCAGAAGAAGGTGGAAACCGACAGTATTTTTCCAAGTAAAAATACAATCATGGTATTTTAAGTGTAAAAACAAGTTATCAAAACACAAATCATTGATATTTTTGAAGACATACATCAAAATTATTCTATAGATTTGATTTTTCAAGGATACTAACATACATGTTGGTAATTGCCTGTAATAAAGAAGAAGTATTTTTTCCTAGTATGAAAGCATAATTTTCAAATATTCTTAACTAAATGCATGTGATAATTTTGCAGTTTGTTGCATCTATGGCAAGAGTGAATTATGTTTCTCGTACAAGGAGAAGTGGCAGGAGAGTGACAAGGGGTGCCTAGCTGCGATGCCCATTGTCAGATGAGGATAGGACAGGTGATGTGAATGTCAACAATGCCCCAAGGAACATTGCTGAGGATGACCATGCAACTGAAGCTGATGTTATCACACCATCACCCACAGAGCCACAATCAACAACAATCCAAGGGAAAGTTCAACTAAAAATATCAGAACTATAAGAGGATGGAAAAAATAAGAAATTTTAGTTGCAATTAACAACATATGATTTAATGGATCATCAATTCGGTCATCTACAAAAAAACATGGTTTTCCTCCCTCATCAATACATTATTGGACAAATGGACTGACTCATGCAAAACTTAGAGGGATTCTTATAGTTATGACTGATGAGGAGGAAGCTGAGGTGGTTGAGTGGTGTAAAGAGATGGCCCAATTGGGACATGGGCTAGAGTTGATACAACTCAAATTCATAGTTGCTCAAATCTGTCAAGGGATGCCAAACCCATTCAAAGATGGGTTTCGTGGTAAATCATGGTGTTTTGGGTTTGAAAAAAGGCATCCAAACCTTGTATTGCATACAACTGAGGGCCTTGACAGAGACAAAGCATTAAATTTGTGCCCTACAGTTGTGTAGAAGTTCTATGACACTCTTTCTAGTGCCTACGATAAACGTTCTTATCGTGCAGACTGTTACACAACAATTTGTCACTGTCCCTATTACCCCTTCTCCCGCACCTTGGAGGACTCATTTTGGGACCTGTGAGAAGTGACATGATCTGGAAACACTTGCATTGTATTCCCCTAAGTATGAAATTCATTTGCCCTGAAGACATCTTCTGCAAAAAACCCATAAAAACAGCCCTTTTTCCATTGGCACATTTTCACTGTGCATCACTCGCGCCAATGGGGGAAATCCTCCAAAGAGGGCGCGCCAGCTGGCACTCTGTCTCAGAGTCGCACTCACGCCAGCCAAAATGGGTAGTGTTTTTAACAAACCAACAGCCAAAGATTCATTCTAACCCACTCCTGAACTGAATCTATCTTGAGTTGGTTTGGTTTGGCTTCGAATCTCCATAGAGGGGAAGTGGTTTGCCACCAATCATGGAAGCTTCTTAGTGATAAAGCCAATCCCATGAATATTTTGGATGGCCCTAACTCCATCTCCTCTATCTATAAAAGCTTGTCCTTTTGCCTTTGACAAGCTAGCTCCAGAATTCCAAAGATTGAGAATTGTCAAGTTCATGCTGCAAGAAGCCTTCTTCATTCCCATAAGGCTAAATCTAAAGTAAGGATATTCTTGTCCAAATAACCAAGGAGAGAGAGGCTTGTTCCCATACCCAACAAGCTTTGCAAGACATGTGTTGCTGATCACCTAGCCAAAGGAGGATTTGATGTCAGAACTATGGTTGTATTCTTCTTTGTTTATCGATAATAGACAACTATTGTTATGGTTCCACTCTTATTGTCTTTTGTAATGATGATGAGTTATATCCTTTCTGACTGATATATAGTTGCATCTATTGGATTTTATGCTTGTGTTTGTGTCATTCTTTGTATGTACAGGTGTCCATTCACGGAGATCGTGGGGATCGTGACCGGTCGGAGCAAAGGAACGGGAGCGTTAACTCTTCTACAAGCACTAGCGTTGGAATCCAGGTAGGTCCTCATCATTGGTCTTTAATTTGCAATTAGGAACTTGCGTGATAGCGTGGTATGATTGTTGCTAGACCCAATTTGGGCTAGTAGGGATCACCTCTATCTGCAGAGGGGATTTACCTCCACAACAATTTGGCGACTCCGCTAGGGAGCTTGTCTTTCCTTTTTGGTTGTTTTTGGTTTTTACCTGCTTGGTTAGCCTTTTGGGTTGAGTCCTTTTGCTTTTTCTTGCTTCTTGGTTTACCTAGTTATCGTTGGCCTAGATTTGGATTGCTTATTATTTATTTTTGCATAGAAAACTTGACTGGCGCTTTTATAGCGTAACAGTCGCACCAATTGGTGCAAGTTGCTCATATAAAACCCGCGCAAATCCCTAAAAGGTGCTAGTTGCAGCTTGACAGTCATGCCAGGCCTGGGAACTGTTGAAGTTTGCTTGGTTTTGAGCCTCCTGAGCTTGGTCTTTGTTCTAGGTACCTTTTCTCGACTGCTTGAGTGTGTTGGAGTCTTGTTTGACTGGTTTTGAGTCTCTTTTTTGAGAAATTTTTAATTTGATTTCCTTTGGTCATTAATTGGAGGTTTGTCTCAGTATTTTCACAATTTTTCATCTTTTTGTTTTGTTTTTGCAAAAAAAAATTCCCCTCATTCGCCGAGGGGGGCTAAATTGTGTATGAGTGTTAATCGCATTTGAGTGTTTTTATTTTTTGATCTTTGGAACTCTCACCCAATTTTCTTGATTTGCACTTGATTGGTTCTTAGATTACATTAGAATCATCTTGTGTTTGAGAATTCTCTTGCATAGATCACACTTGCATAATTAGAATTCTAATTTTCAGAATATGAATGAAAAATGTGCATAGATTACATTTGCATACTTTTCAAGTGAATTGTGCATAGATTACAAATTGCATAGTTTACATTCTGAAAAATCAATCGTAGATTTAGATCAGTTTTCTTTGATTTAAATTTACATATTTTTATGCTTGTTTCAAACACACAAAAATAAAAATAAAAATTGTTTTGGAATTGACTTGCATTAGATTTTCTTGGTGAAATTAGTGGATTAGAGAAATTGTTCTACTTTCTCTTAGTGATCAATTTTTTGCATTGTTGGAAGTGAATGGAAACTCTCTCATAGTTAGCATTCATCAAATGAAATGATATATTGTGGCATATAGTTTGCATTTAGGAAATTTTGAGACATTACATACGGTAAGGCCTGAAAACTGAAACGTAATCAAAGATCAACTTTAAAATGAACTAAATGAATCTAACAACACATTGGAACATAACACACACTGTTTAGAGGTCTAGGCCAGAGACATGCTTCAGCGTCATTAAACCTAGTCACTTTTGTTTCCATTCAACGTTGGGTGATTCCTCCTTTTGTGACTCAATAGTGGTCCAGTACGGAATTGTGCTCCCACGTACCGTCGAGTATATGGGGATACCCCACTAGGTTATCATCCTTTATCCATAGGAAGCCGAGTCTGCCGCCTTACGACCTGTAACGCACCAAACACAGCATTCAGGAAGATTGACTGCCGTACGGAAAGTCCTTGGTTTTCATACGATTGCCAAGGTGTATATGCAGTTTTACGGATTGTCTGGTAAACCTTTTGCCTAGTTCTCTAGAGTAGTCACTTTTGATCCTTTTCGGACTCCCTAAAAGAAAAGGCTCATTTCAGCATTTGTCACTTCGGGCTCATTAAACATTTGAAGGCGACTAGAGTCATCTTTTTTTCCTTTTCTCGACTCTTTAAAGATGAAAAGGTCAAGTTATGTCCTTGTCTCTTAAAATTTATTTACCCGTGATCACACGCCCTGTTAGATTCTATTTGCAGGCCATTTGATTGTGTTTCTTGACTCTTTTTCAGCCCCGTGTGTGATTTTCAGTCTTTGATGGCAACTTTTCCAGAGTTCACCAACCCAGGAATCCCCTTTGACAGGAATCCTGGTCATTTTCCTCCTTTTAGGAACACCGGTGCTCCTTACATGGCAATGTTTTCCATTCCTGGGTTAACTGTTGGGTTGCATGTTTGGTTGTTCTCAACCTCTGTGGTCCCTAATGTCTCAACTACTGGTCAATCAGTTCCTCCACCCGAACAACTTCATATTGATTCCAAGGTGGACCTCTCCCCTTCTTCGCCTGTTTCTACGTCCTCATCTTCTACTTCGCCTGGTGAAAGTCTAGATTCAAGTAACCAGGTGGCTAAGAAGAAGAAGAAGAAGATGAAGAAGAAGAAGTCTCATCAACGAGAGGTTAAAAGTGCAGCTACTGCTCCGAGTACATCTCAGGTCGGACCACCTTCTGCCCCTCCACGGAAGGTTAAGTTTCCTTGTAAATTGTGCAAAGGAGACCATCTTCTCCGTCATTTTCCTGCCCTTCCTAATGTCATAGAAGTATGGTCTCATGATCTAGCCTACCCCTCATTGCCCTCTGGAACTCATGGTGATGTTACCCTATCAACTGGCTATGGTAAGAAGAAAGGGAAGATTCGATTCCCCTGTAGGCTATGTGAAGGCAACCATCTCCTTCACCTTTGTCCGCTCATGGATAAAGCTTCTGCTGTCTTGGAAAGCCTTACAACTTCTTCACCCCAACTCCCCATTGGTTATCAGAGGCTCTCTTCAGATCCTCTCCCTGTCAACAAAGAGGTTGATTTAGATCCTTCTCTTGTCCATCCTCCTCTTTCTGAACCTGGCTGTCCTAAGCCTATTCAAGACCAACCCTTGGTCGGAGAGAGTGTCGACTCGGGTTCACCACCCGTCGATCACTCTATTTCGAAAGAGTGTCATGCTTATGTTCTTCTCGTCTCGTCAAATTCTCCTGAGTCTGAAAAAGACTCTCCTATCTCAACTGATCTCAAGAGTCCTTCTTCGGAGCAGGGGGGCAACCATACGATTCCCCCACCAAGTAGTTTAGTCATTTCCTTTGACTAGAGTCATTTGACCGCCTTCTGCCTTCCATCCCATGTGCCTTTCCAGGTTACAGTACATGCCTATGATAACGCAGTACCTGGCACTGTCTTGGATGAGGATGCATCTGTTAGTCTTATGCCTTCCACTACTTGGCAAGCTTTGGGCTCCCCAAAGCTTGTGCCAGTCGCACAGAATCTGTTAGCGTTTAACGGAGGAACTAGTCAACCATTAGGGATCCTTCTGAAGTTCCCTATTACTTTGGGAGGCAAAACTGTATGTATCGACGTACTGGTTACCCAAGGTGCTTTAGGTTTCAGTCTTCTCCTTGGCCGTGACTATGTTTATGCCATGGGGGCCCTTGTCTCTTCACTTTTCCACGTGGTTTTCTTTCCACACAATGGCAGAATTGTGAATATAGATCAATTATCATTCTTTAGTCCCCCGGTGCCTCCTGCGCAGTTGTCATCCCCTCCTGGTTTTTATCCACCAGTTGTATCTGCCCCACCGTAGGTCAACTACCTGGCTACTTATCCCGTGCCTGTATCCAGTGATGCTGCCGTCATGCATATTGTCTTGGGGGCATTGGGTCCTGACTTCCAAGATGTGATCCTTCCCCCGGAAGTGGCACTCTTGGAAGCTACAACTTCCTGTTCATTATGACGAAGTTTATACGGAGCATAGTTTCTTTCCTATGTCAAGCTCCTTAAAAGAAATTAAACTGGGTCTAGTCGGAGCATAGTTCGCTTTCCTATGTCAAGCTCCTTAAAAAATGAAATTGGGTCTAGCCGAGCATAGTTCTTGATCTTGTGTCAAGCTCGTTAAAAAATGAAACAAGGGTTATGAGGATAGTTCTTTTACTATGTCAACCTCATTAAAAAATGAAACAACTCCCTTTCCAAATCGAGTCTTTTGATTAAGATCTTGTAAAATACGAGTCGAGTCTTTCCAAGATCTTGACAGTGAACCTTCATTCCATCCACTTTGTTGAATGCAATGAAGCTTGGGGGGCATGTACCTCATTTTGCATCATTATGCTGGGGGCATGCAAACTTATAACAAGCATAGTTTTTCGTTTCAAGCTTGTGTAAACATGAAACTGAATCCAAGCAGAGTTATCTATGGTTCAAGCTTGTGTAAAAATGAACCCATACCCGATGTACATCTCGTGATTTCCATTTTTATCCGCTAAATTCTGTTAGATGAGCCCCGGTTGTTTTCATCCCATCTCCACCATCTCTTTAGCTGATCATATGCTTTCACTTGATTGTTCTCCTTTCCTGAGGGACCAAAGTTAAGAGTGGTTTTGTTAGCCAGCCTCTTGACCATTACATGTTTTGAGCAATTCCACCATTGTCGGAACCAGTTGCTACCCTTTATACCACTCGTTCCTCTAGGACGAGTCACCTTTAAGCTCTTTTCTGACTCGTAAAATAAGAAAAGATTGCCGAGTATTTTTTCCCTTTTTGACTCGTTAAAGAGAATAAAAATGGAGGTCTGCTTTCAGCTCCTTTTTAACCGTCTAAATATGAAAAGATTGCTGAGTTATTCCTCTTGACTCGTTAAACGTAAGTAAGAGGTGGTCATCTTTAAACTCTTTTCTGACTGTGTAACGACGAAAATATTGTTGGACCTTTATTGTTTCAGGTTCGTTAACGGTTACGAAATGACGTGGTTTCGATCGCTTTTTTACTTTTTCAGGTCGAAATCACTAATTATGAAAAGTACTCCTCGATCGTACTGATTGGGCGGTTCTTTCGAGCATTGTTTTATACTTTTTCGGGCTCGAGAGGCACAACTTTACGAAAAAGGACACCCCTAGAGTTTCCTTTTCTGCTGTCCTTTCAAACTCTCTAAACATGAAAAGGCGTCGAGTTCTTCCTTTGTCAGACTCGTTAAAAATTGATGACATTGGATTCTGTCGAAATGAAATTTTACAAGCATATGCTATCCCCGTCGAGCTTGTTAATAAAAATAATTGGGGTACTCACCAGAAATCGTGGGGAAAATGGAACCAAAATCATTGTCGTGTCAGCAGTATGTCGCTCTTGAACATGGCACTTTTCTGTATTTGTGTCTGGGTGGGGACATCTCATCTCATTTTTCACTTGCTTCCGTGGGTTTGGGTGATCTTGTTTGACCTCTCATCTTCTTTTTGCCTTGTCACCATGACCTTTGATCATTTGATGTCAAATACTGCCAAGTCCACTATCGTGTCACCGATATGTTCAACAGAAGTTGACCTCTGCAAAATAATCAACCTCCCTCTGATAACTCACATAATCCTGATTCACAAAACATATTATCCTCCTCTGTCTCGTGTCGATGATGTGGGAAACACTATGGCCCACCTTCAATCAAGGTCTTTTCCTGTTGACTTCAGCTCATTATCCAGGAAGTTGACCTAGAGACTCCCTTTAGGTGCCTTGGAGCCTTCATGCCTCAATGGCAGGTTCTTCACGTTCGACGCGAGGTTTTCATCACTAGCCTCTAATCGAATGATTCTACGGGTGTTCAACACCGGCTGACTAATTCGCATGACATAGATCGTACCTAGAGTACCTTGAGGACCATTGTCATTATTGGTGGTACCTCTCACGTCTGTTAACAACTTTCATCATTGAATGGTAATCAGACGATGTTCCTGCATGTTCGACTTCGACTCCCATATTCGCATGCTCGAACTTGTCTTTGTTCGGATCGAGATGGAGCGCAAGACCCTGGATTTTGTCTGTTAGAATCCAGGTTGCAATTTTGTGGATTATTATGATTATTACATGACTCATTCATTGGATGGCTGTGACCATGCCTGAGTCTATTTATCGATCCTCACTAGATGGTTGTATCCATACCTTGGATCTAGATTTTTATGTACTCTGTTATGGATGGTTGTGCCCATACCACATACATCATGTACTTGACCTATCAGTTGTACTTCTCCACGCAGGTTTTCCGGCGGCAGTGTTTTCGGTTGGTCATGTTCTTGTAAAGCATTTCACCCCTCTCTCTCTCTCTTGTGCCTCATGCTTTAGGGGGCATCTGTTACACAGCAATTTGTCACCGTCCTTGTTACCCCTTATCTCGCACCTTGGAGGACTCATTCCAGGACCCATGAGAAGTGACATGATCTGGAAACACTTGCATTGTATTCCCTTGAGTATGAACTTCATTTGCCCTGAAGACATCTTCTCTAAAAAAACCCATAAAAATAGCCCTTTTTCCATTGGTGTGGTTTCACTGTGTATCACTCACGCCAATGGGGGAAATCCTCCAAAGAGGGCGCGCCAGCTGGCGCTCTGTCTTAGAGTCGCACTCGCGCCAGCCAAAATGGGTAGTGTTTTTAACAAACCAATAGCCGAAGATTCATTCTAACCCACTCCTGAACTGAATCTATCTTGAGTTGGTTTGGTTTGGCTTCGAATCTCCATAGAGGGGAAGTGGTTTGCCACCTCTCATGGAAGCTTCTTAGTGATAAAGCCAATCCCATGAATATTGTGGATGATCCTAACTCCTTCTCCTCTATCTATAAAATCATGTCCTTTTGCCTTTGACAAGCTAGTTCCAGAATTCCAAAGATTGAGAATTGTCAAGTTCATGCTGCAAGAAGCCTTCTCCATTCCCCTAAGGCTAAATCTAAAGTAAGGAGATTCTTGTCCAAATAACCAAGGAGAGAGAGGCTTGTTCCCATCCCCAACAAGCTTTGCAAGAAATGTGCTACTGATCACCCAGCCAAAGGAGGATTTGACGTCAGAACTATGGTTGTATTCTTCTTTGTTTATCGATAATAGATGATTATTGTTATGGTTCCACTCTTATTGTCTTTTGTAATGATGATGAGTTATATCCTTTCTGACTGATATATAGTTGAATTTATTGGATTTTATGCTTGTGTTTGTGTCTTTCTTTGTATGTGCAGGTGTCCATTCACGGAGATCGTGGTGATCGTGACCGGCCGAGGAAAAGGAACGAGAGCGTTAACTCTTCTACAAGCACTAGTGTTGGAATCTAGGTAGGCCCTAATCATTGGTCTTTAATTTGCAATTAGGAACTTGCGTGATAGCGTTGTATGATTGTTGCTAGACCCGATTTGGGCTAGTAGGGATTGCCTCTGTCTGTAGAGGGGATTTACCTCCAGAACACAAACCATATATGGAACTATGATGAAACAGGTTTATAAGCATGGAGAAATTGTGGCACGCAGGTAATTTCCAAGAGAGGGAGCCGAAATGTGCCAAATATTTATCCTAAGAGCAGGGAGTGGATAACTACTTTATGTTGTGTCAATGCAATTGGTACTTCAATCCTAGGATTTTATCTATTCAAAGGTAAAAATCAACTGAAAAACTATATATAGTATTGTGAACCAGGTGCATGCATGGTTGCACATCCCCATGCATGGATGACTAAAGAATTTTTTTTAAATTGGTTTTTTCACTTTGATGCATTTGTACTAGGTGGTGTCTCCCCTAATAAGAGACACTTATTGATATTAGATGGTGATGGGAGCCACATGGTTGTATAAATAATTGAGGAAGCAAACAATTTAGGGATTGACCTGTTGACATTGCCCGCTCATACCACTCACATATTGCAACCCCTTGATGTTAGTGTGTTTGGCCCTTTTAAGAAGTATTTCAGGTCAAAGCGTGCTGCATGGATGGAAAAGAATCCAGGGGTTGAGGTGAAAAGGTTCGAGCTAGCAGAGCTTGCAAGTAAAGCTTTTAAAAGGGCTCTAACACCATCAAATATCAAGGTTGGATTTAGGAGGATAGGAATCTGGCCACTAAATTATGATGCTCTTATGCATGATACTGGTTGTAGCCACGTGTTTCATGTGGATGGTCAGGAAAAAGGGCATATCCAAACAGGTGTTGAAGTGAAAGAAGTAGATGAACAAGATGATGTGGTTGCAACTAGTAATATGATTTCCCTCTCTCAAGGATACTTATATGATGAAGATGATGAAATTGTATGTGAAACACATTATAATCATGAACAAATTCGTAGTAACATGGAGATTGTTCTGCCAACTCAAGAACATGAAACTTCTATTGTTGATATTATTAATGACATTGTTTAACACACATTTGAAAATGACTAGTTGACATTGCCAAGCCAAGTAACCCAACCTTCATGGATCACAGAAGCCATGATTAATATGAATGAACATAGTGCCTCAACAACCAATGAACAAAGCATGAACATGCCCTCACAACCAGCAGAATTGAACAATGAAATTGTTCATTTTTTTTATGGACAATAGATCAATGGAAGAAGAAGAAGCACATAATGAGGCATCAAATGAAGATAACAATATAGTTCAATCAGTTGTCTCAGATACTGAAAGGGAAATACCAAGCAATAACATGCAGGTGGGACGGGTGGAGAAGATACTTGGCCAGTTCCTAAAGCTACCAGTAGTGAGAGTATCAATAAAAAAAAGAAAGGTACACCGAGTAGTCTTCGTTTGGGCTGAAGTTCATAGTTACTCACCTCATAAGGCTATATAAACTGATTAGTTGAGTCTGAAGAAAATAAAATTGAAATTCAGGAATTAAAACAGAAAAAGAAGGATCTAGCCAAGGAGAAGAAGGCATCGAGGATTGTTGCATTACAATGTCAAGCAAATAAAAGGCTTGAAAGAGATCAATCAAGGAAAGATAAGTACCAACAAAAAAAAATGGGAAGAAAGGAAAAGGAATCAAGGAAGGCACAACAAATGCTTGAAAAGCAACAAGGGATGATCAATATGGTTGACAATGATGCAAGCATAGTTGATGAAACCAAGATTATTTCAAACACATTGGACAATATTGTAGATAATACACCATTCTTCCAAGGCCTCATAAACATTCAAGTGCCTCACTATCAAACTGAGTGTTTATCCACATTCCTTATTCCTACCAGAGGTGTCAATTCTATGTATGCTCAACACACACCTCCACTTAATGTAGCGGTTAGTAGTGAAAATGTGAGGTATGGGTACTCAATTCCTCCATGGCTACAAGGTGAAAATTGGACTCAATCATATGGTAGCAATCAACCATTTCCTAATCAACCCTTTTAGGTAGGCCAACCTACCTGGCTCAAGTAGGTAACTCAGGGAGTTTTGGCATTCAAGATTCTCAAAGGCCATAAAGAATAGGGTTGTCATATGTTTTTGGTTGTAACCACATTATGTTGTGGATTTTGGATGGATTGTATTGTTTTATTTTCACAGAAATATTTTGGCTTACAATCTAGGTTGTTTTATTTAATATTGTTTGCAGCATTGTAACAAAAATCCATTTCAGAAGGAACATCTATAGTCTACTATAATGTAGAAATCTTACCTGAGAATGAAAATGGGATTTTATGTAATGCCTCTACAAACCAAATTATTTACAATACAAATTTTATAACTGAGTTGTAAATATTATGACAAATAAGTGAATAATGAAATCTTGAACAATTCACTTATTTTAATATGAAAATTCCATAAAAGTAGTGAATAAAAAAAGTACATAGCTATTAGTTTCATATTCACAAAGAACCTAACATTCCATACATCAACAAATATTTCAAAGAACCTAACATTCCATACATCATCAAATATGGAGACATAGCAAAAAAGAAGCTCCTCAAGAAGGAAAGTTACAAAAGGACAACTTACCTCCAATTAAAACATAAACAAATGTGTAATGCACTCTCGACATTGAATTTCCCTTATAACCCAAACTACTTCGAATCCAAACACAATGCAAAGTTGCTCTTACAAATCAATTTACCTCCAATTATGCCAACTATGAACATTGAATGACTCTTATAAATCAATATACAATGCAAATCGGCTGGTAGACCAGCCCACTATGATCATCAGTTTACCTTTATAAACCAATGCACTTCCAATTAAACCACAATACAAACGGGAAATGCACTCTGGGCATTGAATTTCCCTTGTAAACCAATTTACTTGAATCCAAACACAATGCAAAGTTTCTCTTATAAATCAATTTACCTCCAATTGAAACACAATCAATTGGGTTGTCAACTATGGACATTGAATTACTCCTATAAATGAATATACTACACATCAAATGAAGTGCAAACACTTGACTTGATGGAAAAATAATTCCCATAATCATAACTTTGCTTTTACGCAACTGTAGAGCAGAAATATTTTTCCAAGTTGACAATGATTTTTCCATATTCATTGCTTTAACATAATGCAATAATACATAAATTTTAGTCCTTCTATTGGACACTCTGTATGTTTCTAAATTTTGGGACAAATTAAAATCCCTTACAGTTAATGACTACAATGATCATGGAGAAAAAAATTTGACAAAGAGGAATCCACTGCAACAAGCTCAAAAAACTTGTAATGCAATTAAAAGAAGCATTGAACATTTTAGGAATAAGTTCAATAATATGAGAGAAATGGTTATACCAAATTGTGGATTTTTCTCTTTTTATAAATTGTCGCACTTGAAATTCATTAATATATAAAAGTTCCATATTCACAAAGAACCTAGCATTCCATACATCAACAAATATGTCAAAGAACCTAACATTCCATACATCAACAAATATGTAGACAGAGCAATAAAGAAGCTCCTCAAGATGGCAAGTTACAAAAGGACAACTTAGATCCATCTGACATAAATTCAATAAGACAACAAACTAAATTTGACCAAAACCATTACCATTTCCAAAATGACATAAAATTCAGATTTCTCCACAAACCAAATGCCACAAAGGAATGAAACAACAAGACACAAGTACATTCATTCCAACCCAAACATCTTTTAACTGTACATTTGTTCCAACCCGAACATTAAGTGAAATTACATCTTTTAACTATAAGTGTTATAGAAGAATGAATCGGAAAATGAATTTCATAGATTAATGCAATCACTACATTTAAAGTATATGTCTAAGAAGTTCAAATGTGAAATCTATGCATATTACCACATACTCTATTCCAAACAATGCATAAATGAATTAAAACACAATGCAAATGGGTTGGTCTGCCCACTATGAGCATTAAAATACCTTTATAAATCAATGTACTTCCCATTAAAACATAATATAAATGGGTAATGCACTCTTGGAATTGAATTTTCCTTATAACCCAATTTATGTCGAATCCAAACACAATGCAAAATTGCTCTTATAAATTAATTTACCTCCAAAAAAACATTTGGCAATAAAAATAGTCTTCCATCTCACACTGATAAGGTTGGGTAATTAGTTGTGTGATTTTTTTTGGACCTCCATTGGATACCATAGAAAGTAAACTCCACCATATACAAAGCAGATAACCTTTATAGCAGTTTGATCCAAATATCTAAAAAACACCACAAAGATGATTTCCGCATCAAAATTCATTACAGAGTTAATTAGACCACAAAAAAAATAATTGCTCGCATCATATTTGAAGGAAAATAAGTTCTAAACAACATAAATCAGATGAACCACCGAGCATTTCAATCCCATAATAGACCATAAGGTCAAGGCTATCCCTTGGATACCATAGAATGTAAACTCCACCATATACAAATCAGATAACCTTTATAATAGTTCAACCGAAATATCCAAAAAACCCCACAAAGATGATTTCCACATCGAAATTCATTACAGAGCTAATCAAACCACAGAAAAAACAATTGCCTACATAGATTTGAAGGTAAAGAGGGTCTAAACAACACAAATTAGATGAACCACAGAGCATTTCAATCCCAAAATAGACCATAGGGTTGGGGCTACTCCTTGGATACAATAGAAAGTAAACTACACCACATAAAAATTAGATAACCCTTATAACAGTTCAATCCAAATATCCAAAAAACACCACAGAGATGATTTCTGCATCAAAATTCATTACATAACTAATCAAACCATAGAAAAAACAATTGCCCGCATCAGATTTGAAGGAAAAGGTCTAAGCAGCACAAATCAGATGAACCACATAACATTTCAATCCCAAAACATACCATAGAGTCGAGGCTACCCCTTCACACCCTACTTAAATCGCATCACCCTCGAGTGGAGCTTCCAGTTATAGGTTCCTACCCCAGACGGGGGTTTATAGCCCCAACTTATCAAATTGTAGGTTACCAAAGGAGCTTCCTAAGAATATCAATTATTTTAGACTCAAAAAAATCACCTGATATTTAGTGGGTACATGGGTTAAATCTAGGGTCAAATTAAATCAAACATTGTGCCCAAAAAATTAATAAAACAACTCACGTTCAGGTGAGGGTAACAGAGCAAGCGGAATTGACCGAAATGAGAAGAAAATGTAGAAAACATGCAATAAGAGCTAATTTACAAGCAAATTCAAGTATACAAAAACACAATAGTCTAGCAAGAGAAAAAAGAACAAAAATACCAACAGCAAGTTTAAGTGTTGAAAAACACAGTGGCTGGTAGGATTTAGAATCCTATTGGATAGACATAGAAGCCACCATTGTGTCCAAACGTCCCCGAGACCTCACCATACCTTTTCTGCAACAACCACACAAATTATTTGCAACCAAAACTTGTAAAGCATGAAAAAAGTAGAAATTGGCAAAAACATACAAACAAATTACATCCAATTTGGAGAAAACCCATGTATTTACAAATTTACCCGCATGTACCTCGAACTGGTTAGAATTTCACATTGGCTCCTTCCCGAACAACACTGGCTCCTTCCCAAACAATAGGCCACAAGAATGAAACAACAACCATGGTATTTTTAAACCCTCGATGATGCAAAACAAACAACAAAAATGACATTTGTAAACCCTCGAAGATGCAGAGAGAACAACAATAGCAACAGAGTTAAACCCCCTCGAAATAGGTAAAGTAGTAAAACCCTAAGCCCTGAATGAGAAACAAACATGTGCAAACAGTAATGCCAGCTACAATTAAGCAACCACACTAGAAACTCTAAACTACTAACGAACCATTGCAAGCAACCTTGTTCGATGAGAAGCTCAAGAATGGTGGACAAGGCGAACCAGTATTGGAGTCGTCCCAAGCCATCGTAGGTAGAGTGCATCGCCCAAACACTAGACCTAAACAAAACAACATAGGGCAGAGAAGACATCATGCAAAACAGATGGAATGAGACCCTAAATTTCAAAGTATATGCAAACCTAAATGCCCCCACCCATCACAACACGTGGTAGGAGCTACTCAGCAGGGGTCATACAAGGTTGGAAGGTGTCTCCACATGGCTAGCTGAGGTGGATGGGAGGGTGCACAGGTAATGGCGTCCCTTATCTAGTTAGTGATTATATTAGTTGGTTAACTAAAGTTTCATTATGGAGACCACTAATAATATATTTTTTAAAATCTGGGATGCTAACTCACTACTTTTACACAAAGTCTCGCTCATCATATAAACTTCATGTGCATATATTTTAGATAAGTATTCCATTTCATTAAGTTGTTTTAATATAAATATTTATATTTGAAAGAATCACATCATTAAAAATTGATAATATTTAAGTGTTATTAATATATGCTGATATAATTAAAAAAAATAATATAATAGTGTATTGATATAAAATAGTTTACTAATTATTTCAAATTGAAAATGGGTTGAGAGAGGTACAAATAACTATGCAAAACTAAACAACCTTAGTCTTCTGCTTCTTTTTGCTCTAGAGAAAATATGTTGGCAACTACAAATTTTTAGCAATCCAAAAATTGTCATAAATTGGTTCAATCACGTGTAAAATTGTCAAGTGCACACGCTCATAAAGCTGCTGGAAGAAGTAATGATATTAAAATCACAATTTTACTCTGTGATATGTTGTCATTTCTATGGGGAAAGGAACCCGATTTCCAATGGTCTATCCAAACAAGTTGCGCAACAAATTTTGGCACTTGGGTGATTCAGGAGCAATTGAGTCATGATTTCTTTTAGTATTATCAAAGGAATTTCATTGATCTACAGATACAAGATGCAAGATCAACATGATCCCTCTCAACTAATAGATAGAACACTTTTTTATTATTTCTGTTGAATCTTATGTTTATGGTTATGTATATATTTATTTAGGATTGTACTCGGTTACTTATATGCAGTCACAATTATACTAAACTCTATACAGTATGTGGAAAGATGACCACTATTTTTTGAGATATGCTCCTTTACAACATCTACAACATGTAATTTTCAATATTTTATATAATAAAAATTATGATTTTTCCTCGGGGAAAAACATATAATTTACTAATTTTTTATTAAAAAAATAGTTATTTTTTTGAGGAAGTAGGAGTGGTAGGGGTGTTTTATAACCCCGACGACAAATTAGAGACAAATTATTTATGGCATTGGGAAATGCTTCGAATAATCAAAGTGAATCTGTATCTCTTTAGTTAGGCTTAAATGTTTCTATCTCAAAGGGCCTACATCAAATAATTGTAGTTGGAGATTCAATGATCATTATTCAAAAGTGCATTAAGATCAAGCATAAAAAGGAATCAAAACTATCCCCCACTCTTCAATGAATAGAGATACTCCTAAATAAACTGGAAGATTATAAATTTTACCATGTCAAAAGAGAGAACAGCTAGGTGGAAGATTAACAAGCTAATAAGGGATTCACTCTAGAACAAGGGCTATTGGTATTAGATAAAGTGAAACCTTAAATATTCCATGTTACATGATTGAACACAATCGAAGCATGACCTCAGACATGTAATGGAATAATTCCAGTTTTAATGTTGACATTCCACTACCTCCTATTGTTCATAACAAGGTATGGAAGGACTCCTCTAGGAGTCAAGGAAGGCAATTGGGATTTCACATTTCTAGATGGAGGTAGGATGGATCAAGCATCATGACATTGTACAAGTGGAGAAGGAAGGAAATGCTATTAATTCCCGACACCAGAGAATGGAAAGGCAATACATCTCTCCAACATCGATCATTCGCAAAACAATTTGAGAAATAATGGCAGTTTCAGGGATGGAGGCTAATGCTGAGGTTGATCAACAACTGAGGAACTACATTGAATGTGATATGATGTTCTCTACATTTGACAAGGAGAAATATAGTAATACAAGGAATTGGATGAAGCAGTTAAATTTAAAGGTTATTAGCATTCAGGGATAGATCACTCTTAAAATGACATCCTCCAGGACCTTTTGACATGGCGATGGCATGGAGGAGTAGGGGTCACTGCCTAAGGAGGACATAACAGTGATAGTTGAGGAAACTGGGGAGAAAATTGCCTAGGGAAGTTAGTGACCAATTCACAATTGTGATGTCATATCTCACTGAAATAGGGAAGGATTTGGAGCTCTTGCATAAGTTAATGGGCCAAGTGAATAAAAAAATGCTCATTTTGAATTTCAAAGTTCAAAGTATGGAAGTCAATGTAGAATAAAAAACGGTTGGCATGATGAAGGAAGTCTTCGGGATAGGCGAAACGACACCACCCAATTCTCAGGTTGTTGATGAAGAAGAACAGAAACATCGTAGGATAGGTATGCATATCTTTGTTTGACCTAGTGAACAAACTGTCTAGGAGGGGAGTCCACCAGAGGAGTTGGAGGGCGACAGGTGGTTGGTTTTTCTATGTATAGTAGTGTTATGTTATGTTGCTTTGTTAAACTTTGTGGATTTTTTTGGAGGAAATATAATTTCAATGTAATAAGAAGGATAGTAGTAACTATCCAGGGTAGCTATAAGTACTTCTCTGAACCAATTTAGGAAAAAACTAAACCAAATCAATATGTCAATGTAAAGGACCTGGTCTATTTCTAGTTTTGATATATATAAAATGTTACCCATTTCTTTAAAAAAAAAAACAATGAATTAAAAATATTTATTTATTTATTTGGAATGGTTTTCCTTAAGAGAAAATTATGTTTTAACTAATTAAAATAAATTTTAGGCTATACCTTAAGATCTGAATGCATTTTTAATCAAATAGTATTTAAAAAGAAACAACATATTTTCAGTGAATAATGGTGTTATTCCCAATATAGTTAAATATATTTTTGCCATAAAAAGTGCTTTACAAATCAATATGGGAGAGATGTTGTCATATAATGTTACATTAAAAATATATATTGAGAGAAAAAAAAAAGAGAAAGAAAAAGTAAAAAAAATTATTTATTCTGATTAATAAAATTTAAATTAATAGAATTTGAATTCATATTAATAAAATCTCTAACCAAAATCTAAAAATGTTCTAAATCATTATTTGACCATTAAAAGATTTACAAATTAAAATTCACTTTTTACCATTCAAATTCAAATCAATTGATTACACTATAAATTCAAATTATTCTCAACCTGTCTCAATCAAAGAAGCATGAATTCACCCTTTCATATGGGTTGAGTAATAAAATTATTTATAAAATTTAAACAGTTTGGAATAGAAATACAAAAATTGAAGAAACAAGAGTGAGAACAAGTGTAGACATAAAAATGAATTGAAGAAACAATAGTAAAGACAAGTGTGGAAAAGGGATAACAACTAGAGATTGATAATTAAAATATTTATAATTAGTTTAAATTCATCAAATCTATCAAATTTTAAAAATATCACCTTTTTTAAGTGTAAATATTTCTTTACATTTACATTTTAAAAAAACTACATTTGAAAAAAATTAATCCCTCAAATAAATAATTAAGATAAACATAATTAATACCATTTAATCTTTAATTCAAACATAAAATTTAATATTATTTCTTACTACAAATTCACTTTAACTTAAAAATACATCATACATAAATTCTATTATTATATTATAATTAAAATAAAGTTATTTTATTTTCAAACTTACCAAGTACTTAAAAGATTCAATAACACTTACATTTATAAAATTTGAAAGATTCAATAACACTTACATTTCTAAAATTTGACTTATGTTAGGCTAATAATGATGGCATGCTAATCATAGAACTCCTTAACTATTATATGGTTACTCTTCACATGCTTTTAAGTCTTTATTTTCATAAGCTATAAATAGAATAATTGTATAGACAAATCTATTATTCTACGTATAATATTATATCATATCATTACAATATGAGATATTTATATATCAAACTAGACTTAAGATAGATTGACTACATATTTAAAAGATTAAACTTAGAAAATGTTATATTAACTATATTATTAACTATATTTCTTTTATGGGTGAGCTTGAATCCATCCGCAGATTAAAGTTTGGTAATATTTATGATTTTAGGCTATTTAACATTTGTTAAACACAATAAAGTTTTGAAACTACTGAGGATATGGAATTATCCCATTAAAGTTTTGATGTCATATAGAACATTGAATTTCACTTTTATTCGTGGGATAGAATGAAAAGTTTAATGGATTATTATGGACCATGCAAGTTCATTGTTGATTTTTTTTAAGGAGGGAATTGATTTCAATAATATAATATAAAGTTTGGTAATATTTATGATTTTAGGCTATTTAACATTTGTTAAATACAATAAAGTTTTGAAACTACTGAGGATTTGGAATTATCCCATCAAAGTTTTGATGTCATATAGAACATTGAATTTCACTTTTATTCCAGGGATAGAATGAAAAGTTTAATGGATTATTATGGACCACGCAAGTTCATTGTTGATTTTTTTTAACGAGGGAATTGATTTCAATAATATAATATAAAGTAAATTATATTTTTTTAAAGGTTAAAAATTACCTTCTAAATTAAGAAATATTTTTGATCTATTTTATGTAATTTAAATTATTATTTTTTATTAAAGTATTTTCAGTAATGTGAAATAACATAATATTAGATCAATAAAGAGACGTGTATGAAGTTACCATATTTAATATAAAATTAAGATAAAAATATTCAAAAACATAAGTAATGTTTTTTTTTAATGATTTTAATTTTATTTTTTAATTGATAATAATTTTATGGTTTAATATTGTGATAGTTTAACTAGTTGATATATTTGATTTAAAAGTTTTTAGATGATGCAGGAGCATCTAGTTTACCATGAGCGGGTGAAGTCTCTGCCAGGTTGGAAGATTGTTTGAGTATCTAGATTGTTTTTT
Source organism: Pinus taeda (assembly GCA_000404065.3). NCBI lineage: Eukaryota > Viridiplantae > Streptophyta > Pinopsida > Pinales > Pinaceae > Pinus > Pinus taeda. The sequence continues at coordinate 214,311 of APFE031255025.1, read as the reverse complement.
TTAATTATTTTATGAGGTCATGAGATAGGATTTTAGTTTATTTTTAGTTGCTATGTGGTAAAAGTTAAATGTCAGTTAGGTTCAATAGTAATAAACAATGGTTTACGAATTGATCTGTCAACATTAGGAAAGAAAGGACAAAATTGTCTAAATGTAGATCTTCTAATGACAACTGAACTATAGTTACACAACCATCTCATCTCTGTTCAACTGACAAACAATTGCAGTTTCAATTAACTGTAACCAAAATGTATAAAAGCAGCAATGTAAGGCAAGAGAAAGGTTCAGCAATTCCATAATAGAGAAATAAAGGAAAAGACAGATCTTATTTCAAAAAAAAAATAGTCCATCTGTATCATTGCCTATCACTATAATGTTATATTGTTATCTATTGTATGATTAAGCACAGTTCTAGTAGACCAAGAACGACCACTGTAGGTCATATTTCTAAATATTCCCATCAAACAGCAGTTCAAGGATGAATTCACATAACACAACAGAACAAGAATATGCAATTAGAGAGCGTAACGAGAACAACCAAGCACAACAAGTTTTCAAATGAAATTATAGTGGAACAGAGTGTCGAAGGTAAAAAAATACAACACAGGTAAACCTTGATAAACCTTCCAATTTTCACAAGTAAAAAAAGATTCGCAGAACTGTATCCATAACATTATTGTCCAAATCATACTTATATTATAGTCGTTATAAACAAAAAGACGGGTATCATTGTCTAGAAAAGACAAACCCTAGGTTAGGGTTCCATAACAGAGTCTGATTCTTTTTAGCTAAATAGAACAGTTAATCAAAATAGAAGTCGAAGCCAGGTTCAAGTTGCATTCCATTGACAGTGATTTGAACTACATATGACTATCAAAAAGAAAATGACAAACCCTACAAGAACCAAAACAAGACCCCTAAATGTAAATTGGCGGTCTCACGAACCAGAGCCTACCAACAAAGGGATTGTTACGTTGGAAGACTGAACCATAGAGGAGTCCATGTGCCCAGGTCGAACCATAGACCTACATAAGCAAACAAACTTCTGTTAGCCTACTGATACAATGATACTTGAAGCAAGAAGCTGAATAGAGGGCGAGTGAAAGCCCTATCATACCTGAGCAAGCCGAACCAAGGAGTTCTAGAAATGAGCCACTGACAGATTGACAGAGCCTGAGACAGAAGGAGCATTCCTGGTCAGGTTCAATGCTAGACGAAGGTGGAATTAAATCATGGGTAGGAGCATTTGCTTGTTTGTCATTGCAGAAGTCTTTCCCCTGTTACCTGTGTTCAAAAGAATGAACAATAAAACCAGTTTACAAGTCGAGTAGAGACCAGAAGCAGTGAGAACAATAGCAAGGGGAAAACACCAGACAAGAGACCAAATTCAAGAAATTAAACGACTGAACAAGGTTGAGGAACTTACTTCCTGGAAGGTACTCGAACAAATGCACCACCAGAGCCCAGGCAGGTTCGTGCCACAGAAGAGGTCCGTAGACAACCACACTGCCAAGGTGAGAAGGCCAGCATTCATTTGCAACCATGCTCGAAAGGCAAATAGAGACCGCCATATGTGCCTGAGGTGAAGCCACACAGTGTAGCTACCAAACCCTCACTAGACCACATAGCAGCATAGAAGAGTCGAGAAAGACTAGACAACATAGGCATTTTGGCAAAGAGTGAAAGGAGGGAACCAAGCCCGAGGCTTGTAGCTGGGCATTGAATGTTGCATTAAAACGTTCCCATTACCAACGCAAAATATCTACTACCACACCACATACAACTGTCAGTGATAACAAACCAAATCCGCCACGTCGTAAAGCCCGAAACCAAGTGTAAAGCCAAGACCAGGTGTAAAGTGTGGGCTCATGTGGGCTGGGTCACATCAGAGTGGTATCAGAGCAGTCGTTTATGTTAGTAGGAGGAATGAAGAGAGGAAGGCGAGGTCATGGCAGAGGTGCTCGAAGATTGGCATAGGAAGGATTGAGAGAGGAGATCAGAATTCTTGCTACCTGGTTGGAGGCAGTAGAGGCAGGTAGAAGAAGGGAACCGGAAATAGGTGATGATAGTGAAGAGGAAACTGAAGGAGTAGTAGATGGACCAGAAGGTGAGTCTACATAAGTGAGATTGTTGAGATCTGTTTTAGTAGCAACCAGTAAACCCAAGCCAAAACTACCGACTTATAATGGTAGCCTGTCTATCGAAGTTTTATTGGATTGGATTAGTGAGATGGATAAGTACTTTAAGTTTGAGGAATTCAACGAAGACCGCAGAGTTAAATTCGCTGCAGCAAAATTGAAGGGACACACAGCCCTATGGTGGGATAGTGTCCAGAACGAGAGGAAAAGATTGAATAAGGCGTCGATCAAAACCTGGTCAAGGATGGTGGCCAAGTTAAAAGGCAGATTTATGCTGAGAGACTATCAGATTGCATTGCACAGGCAAGTGCAAAATCTGAGACAGAAAGGATTAACGATAAGGGAGTATACGGAGGAGTTCTACCAAGTGAATTTGCGAGCTGGATATACAAAGGATACATTAGAAAGAACAGCCAGGTATGTTAATGGGCTAAGGTTAGATATTTTGGATGAAATCAGTATTTTGTATCCAAATAACACTAAGGAAGTGTATCAGAATGCGATAAAGGCTGAAGGGAAAATTACCAGAAGGAAGAATGCCCAGAGAGGACGAGGAGCCAACAGAGGGAAAGGCTATTCCTATGGTAGAGGCCAAACTGCTAACAGCAACGAGGAAGGCAATAGTTCTAAAGCTTCCGGATCAGCAGATAGAGGTGATAGCACAAGAGGCGGTAGGTCATCCCAGCGAGGCAGGGGAAATGACCGAGGTAGAGGGGTTGGTTATCATTGTTATAGGTGTCATAAATGGGGGCACCGATCGTTTAAATGTCCAGAGGCAGATCAAGCTGGACAACGGGGTGGGTATTTGGCATAACCAGAGGAGGCAGCGACACCTCCCCAAGAAGCAGAGAATGTTGCAGAGACAGGAGAAGCTTTGGTGTTGCACAAGGTGTTGTTAAAACCATTCAAGGAGGTCACCGAACAGACGTAGCAAAATGATTTGTTTAGGACAATTTTCAAGTCACGAGGTAAGTGTTGTAAGTTAACTATTGACAGCGGTAGTACTAATAATTTAGTGTCCATAGATATGGTGGAAAAATTGGAGTTGAAATGCTTGAAACATCCCAACCCTTATAGAGTTTCATGGTTGTAAAAAGGCCATCTGTTGCTAGTGGATAAACAAAGCGAGGTTGAGTTTCAAATAGGCAGATATGAGGACAAAGTTGTCTGTGACATCATGTCGATGGATGTATGTCACATACTGCTGGGCAGGCCTTGGCAGTACGATAGGAAAGTGGTCCACAATGGACTGACGAATTGTTATAAATTTGTGAAGGATGGAATCAAGCATACGCTTGTACCCCTCAAGGAAGAAGGGACAACAGAGACTAGTGAACCAAGAACATTTTTAGTCAGCGGAAAACAGTTTTTAAAACAAGTTGAGGACAATGAGATAGGTTATGCGGTTGTAAAGAAAGCAAGGACAATATTGTTGCTTACAGAGGTATTAGTTTACCTATGGAAATCCAGGAAATGTTGCAGGAATTTATGGATATAGTTGTAGATGACTTCCCAGACAAGTTACCCCCCAAACGGAGCATAAGTCATCATATTGACTTCATACCTGGAGCCAGTTTGCTGAACAAAGAGGCATACCGAATGAGCCCCAAGGACAATGAAGAAATTAGGAAGCAGGTGCAAGAGCTGTTGGACAAGGGATTGATAAGGGAGAGATTAAGCCCTTGCACTGTTCCAATGGTCCTCACTCCCAAGAAGGGAGGAGAATGGCGAATGTGCATCGACTCAAGGACCTTCAATAAAATCACCATCTGGTATAGGTTCCCACTACCGCGGATGGATGATATGATGAATTGTGTAAGCGGGACAGCTTATTTCTCTAAGATAGACTTGAAAATTAAGTACCATCATATTCAGATACGAGAAGGGGACGGATAGCCTTTAAGACGAATGAGGGGCTGTACGAATGGCTGGTCATGTCATTTGGGCTAAGCAATGTGCCCAGTACATTCATGAGGTTAATGAATGAGATGTTGAAGGAGTACATTGGGAAGTTTGTAATAGTCTACTTGGACGACATACTTATTTTCAGAAGGACAAGGGAAGAAAACCTTCAACATGTGCGTAAGGTGTTGGAGAAGTTACAGCAGAATAAACTGCTCATAAATTTGAAGAAATGTACTTTTCTGCAAGGGGAATTGATTTATTTGGGGTTTGTAATAACAGAGAATGAACTGAAGATGGATCGAGAGAAGGTGGCAGTGATAGTGAATTGGCCATCTCTGAAAAATTTATTTGAGGTACGTAGCTTTCACGGATTAGCGAGTTTTTACAGGAAGTTCATAAAGAATTTCAGTGAAATTTGTGCGCCTATGCTAGACACCATCAAAAAGGCTAGCCAGCCTTTTCGGTGGAAAGAGGTGGCAGAGAGAAGTTTCCAGTTGTTAAAGAGAAAGATTACTGAGAGGCTAATCCTGAGATTACCAGATTTCAAGAAGTTATTTCATGTTTGTTGTGATGCCAGCGGGACAACAATTGGAGATGTTCTCAGTCAGGAGGATAAGCCTGTAGCGTTCTTCAGTGAGAAGCTGAATGAGAGTCGACAGAAATGCTCATCGTACGATAAGGAATTTTATGCTGTCATAGAGGCATTGAAACACTAGAGGCATTATCTATTTTCAGATAATCTGCACTACAGTATGTAATGCAACAGCACAAGTTGAACCACAAACACGCGAAATGGGTGGAGTATTTGCAGAGTTTCAATTTCGTATTGAAGCATATTAGCAGGCAAGAAAACAAGGTAGCAGATGCGTTGAGTAGGAAAGCTCTACTTTTGCAGGAAAGCACTGTGCAAGTGCTGGGTTTTGAGCACTTACGGGACTTATACCAGACGAATACAGATTTTAAGGAAGCCTATGAGGCATGCCAGAACCCTTTAGTGAGAGATAACAATCCTTGGTTGGACTGCAATCTACAGGAGAAGTTGTTGTTTAAGGGAGGGCAGTTGTGCATACCGGACTGCTCGATGAGGGAGAATATTATTCGAGAGAAGCATAATGGAGGTTTGGCCGGAGATTTTGGCATGGATAAGACCCTTGAGAAACTTAGTCATTTTTACTTTTGGCCAAAGATGCAGAGAGATGTACAACGATTTGCGGCCAGATGCAAAGTGTGCCAGTTAGCAAAGGGTCACAGTCAAAACACAGGACTGTATACACCGTTACCTGTTCCAGGTAGACCATGGGACTCAGTGAGCTTGGACTTCGTCTTAGGTCTACCTAATACATAGCGAGGATACGACTCGGTAATGGTAGTAGTGGACAGATTCTCAAAAATGGCGCATTTTATTCCTTGCCAAAAAACGAATGATGCCACCCACGTGGCCCACTTGTTTTTGAATGAAATTGTCAGGTTACATCGATTGCCTAAATCTATCCTTTCGGATAGGGATGTGAAGTTCACGGGACACTTTTGGCATACCTTATGGAAAAAAATTGATACACAGCTAAGCTACAGTTTTGCATATCACCCGCAAATCCACAAGAAAATAGAGGTTGTAAACAGGAGTCCAAGAAACCTGTTACGAAGCTTGGTCGCAGAGAATTCGCAGATGTGGGATCAAGTGCTTGCACAGGAAAAGTTCGTTTACAACGACTCGCCTAACCATAGCCCAGGTTTCAGTCCATTTCAGATTCTATACGGCATGCATCCTCACGGAGTGCATGAACTGCGGGACCTTGGACTGCAAGAAAGGCGAAGCGCAGATGGAGAAGATTTCGTTAACACGATGAGAGATTTTCATGAACAAGTAAAAATTAAATTACAAGACAGCAGCTTAAAGTATAAACAACAAGCAGATTTGAAGAGAAGGGAAGTACATTTTGATGTGGGGAACGAAGTCCTCATGCATTTGCACAAAGAACGCTTCCCCAAAGGTACGTACAATAAATTGAAGTATAAAAGGATAGGACCTTGCAAAGTCCTTTGGAAGTTTTCAGCAAATGCCTATGAGATACAGTTTCCACCAGGAATAGGCATTTCACCTATCTTTAACGTAGTAGACTTGTTCCCTTACATGGTTGACCCAGAGGAGAAGGAAGAAGATGGAACCACGTGGCCTACACGAAGTACCCAAGAAGACAGAGAAGCTTGGAAGAGACAAATGCCTTACGTTCAACCTCCTGAGATCGAAAGCATTCTCAACACTCAAGTGGTTAAACGAACTCGGCGGAAGGAGTATGTGAAGTGCCTGGTTAAGTGGAAGAACCATCCTATTGAGGAGAGTTCGTGGCTTGATGTTAGGAAAATTGAACAGATAGGTACTTCAGTCAAGAATCTCATGGACCGGAGCCACGATTTCTTTTTGCCTCGGGAGCCCGATGCAGGAGCATCTAGCTCACCAAGACCGGGTGAAGTCTTTGCCAGGTTGGAAGATTGTTTGAGTATCTGGATTGTTTTTTTTTTTAATTAGTTTATGAGGTCATGAGATAGGATTTTAGTTTATTTTTAGTTACTATATGGTCAAAGATAAATGTCGGTTAGGTTCAACAGTAATAAATAGTAGTTTAGGAATTGATTTGTTAACATTACGAAAGAAAGGACAAAATTGTCTAAATGTAGATCTTGTAATGACAACTGAATTGTAGTTACACAACCATCTCATTTTTGTTCAATTGACAAACAATTGCAATTTCAATTAACTGTAACCAAAATGTATAAAAGCAGCAATGTAAGACAAGAGAAAGGTTCAGCAATTCCATAACAGAGAAATAAAGGAAAAGACAGATCTTATTTCAAAAAAAAATAGTCCATCTATATCATTGCCTATCATTGTAATGTTATATTTTTATCTATTGTATGATTAAGAACAGTTCCAGTAGACCAAGAACGACCACTATAGGTCGTATTTCTAAATATTCCCATCAAACAACAGTTCAAGGATCAATTCGCATAACACAACAGAATGAGAATACGTAGTTGGAGAGCGTAATGAGAACAACCAAGCACAGTGGCAAATGAAATTATAGTGGAACAGAGTGTCGAAGGTAACAAAATACAACACAGGTAACCCTTAATAAACCTTCCAATTTTCACAAGTAAACAAAGATTCGTCGAACTGTGTCCATAACATTATTGTTCAAACCATACTTATATTATAGTCATTATAAACAAAAAGACGGGTGTCACCGTCCAGAAAAGACCAACCCTAGGTTAGGGTTCCATAACAGAGTCTGCTTCTTTTTAGCCGAACAGAACAATTAATCAAAATAGAAGTCGAAGCCAGGTTCAAGCTACATTCCATTGACAGTGATTTGAACTACATATGCCTATCAAACAACAAATGACAAACCCTACAACAACCAAAACAAGACCCCTAAATGTAAACTGACAGTCTCAGAAACCAGAGCCTACTGGCAAAGGGATTATTATGTTGGAAGATTGAACCGTAGAGGAGTCCATGTGCCTAGGTCAAACCACAAACCTGCATAAGCAAACAAAGTTATGTTAGCCTACTGATACAACGATACCTGAAGCAAGAAGTTGAATAGAGGGTGAGTGAAAGCCCTAACGTACCTGAGCAAGCCAGACTAAGGATTTGTGGAACTGAGCCGCTGACAGATTAATAGAGCCTAAGACATAAGGAGCATTCCTCGTCAGGTTCAATGCCAGACGAAGGTGGAATTAAATCATGGAGTGGAGCATTTACCTGTTTGTCATTGCAAAAGTATTTTCCCCTATTACCTGCGTTCAAAAGCACAAACAATAAAACCAGTTTACAAGTCGAGCAGAGACTTTAAGCAGTGAAAACAACCGCAAGGGGAAAACACCAGACGAGAGACCAAATTCAAGAAATTAAACGACTGAACAAGGTTGAGGAACTTACTTCCCAGAAGGAACTCGAACAAACACACCTCCAGAGCCCAAGCAGGTTCGTGCCATAGGAGGGGTTCGTAGACAACCACACTGCCAAGCTGAGAAGGCCAGCATTCATTTGTAACCATGCCCGAAAGGAAAACAAAGACTGCCATATGCGCCTGAGGTGAAGCCACACAATGTAGCTACCAAACCCTCACTAGACCGCACAGCAGCATAGAAGAGTCGTGAAAGACCAGACAACAAAGGCATTTTGGCAAAGAGTGAACGGAGGGAATTAGGCCTGAGGCCTGTAGCTGGGCATTGAATGTTGCATTAAAACGTTCCCATTACCAACGCAAAATATCTACTACCACACCACATACAACCGCCGGTGATAACAAACAAAATCTGCCACGTCATAAAGCCCGAAACCAAGTGTAAAGCCAAGACCAGGTGTAAAGTGTGGGCTCGTGTTGGCTGGGTCACATCATTAGATAAGTGTTGGAATTAGTTGGTTTCCCTCAAAATTCTATTTGAGTATGAAGAAAAGCATTCTAAAAGACCACATTTTAGAAAAATAAGAAAATTAAAAGGATACATATTATAATAAGTATTTTAAAAAATTCTATTTGAGTATGAAAAAAAGCATTCTAAAAGACCATATTTTAGAAAAATAAGAAAAGTAAAAGGATACATATTATAATAAGTATTTTAAAATTAATGTTAGTGTATAAAGTATATTTTGTAATATTATTCTATTAATTTATTAAGAAACTCTACATAAAATTAGGATTAATTAACAATTTATTAACCGAATAATTTATGTAAAAATTGAATAACTAATACATTATATTATGAGGAATATTATAGAATAAGGAAAAAACATGTAAGAGTTAATATCTCCAACATCATCCTTTAACAAATACTTATTTTAATCTCTTTTGTCCAGTTGAGTCTTCATCAACATTTCTAATCATTTCTAAATATTGTAGATTGAACTCTATTAGATTGTCTCCTTATGCTCATAAAGGTGAAGTTCCCAAATTGCATTCTTAGGTTCCCAGATTAGAGAACTCCTAAAGTCAATTACTAAACCACGCCAAGTCGCAGAACCTCACTAGTAGACCGCTCTTGTGCCTTCAATAATTAATGAGGAACGATCTTTCCCTAGATCTACAACGTCCGAACTAAATAGATATCTATCCATACTAATATTTTTACTTCCACGAGATATTGAAGTTATAGTTGCTTCAGACCATTAAATAAATTCATTGTTTATAATGATTGGACTTCTATCCATTCTATTGACATACTTCCATATGTTGAGATACATGAGTACCATATATCATACTACCAATTATATAGGAAAGTAATTTTTGACGTGGGTGTTAGCACACCTCATCAACAAGGAAGAAGTGACCCACACTAAGACTCTTCACACAATCCAAGTTGTTTGGTGTAGTTACCCCTGACGGGTTTTAAGGCTTTGATAGCCTTGGACCCTTTCTTGTTGTAAAGAAGCAAATCCTGAAACTAATCCTAATCCTAATCTAAACTATAATTTTCCTATGTTATCCTAAATTGTTATCATTATCCTAAGTTATATTGTTATCCTAAATTATAAATAAATCATATTCATATAAGTGAAATGAAACATCTTAAGTCTAATAAATTGAATTAATAATGGGCTTAACACATCACTAAAAATAAATCAAAATGTGAAAATAAGTCTAATTAATATATTATATTTATGAATTAGAATTAAAGTAAACAACTAAATTATAATTACTATAGAGTTAGAATATCATACAGTATATATACAATGAATCAATTAGACTAGAACATAATGTAACTAGCTCAAGAGAAAATAATCCCGTACATAAACACATTTTAACTTTATTTTTTCTTTTCATATATTTACATTAAGGAAGAATAAAGAATAAATTGTGTATTCTAACACTTATAACTCTTGCTTGGCCAAGACTGTGAACAACTTGAGTAATAATAGTAAACAATATCCTTTCGAAATTCTTAAACTTTCATCATTGATTAATGAATCAAACTAATCAATCAGTGAATACAATAAAGATAAAGAATAAGATTATCATATACTTATTGTGACAAACGCATTAAGACCGAAAATTTAGTTAACTTGAAATTCATTCAAGTAAACCAAAATTAGAAATAGATATCCCCTCTCAGAATACAAGTTAAGTAAGAGAAGAATTGATGAGTTATGACAAATTTGAACCAGTATTGATGATTAAAAAAGAAATGTAATTAAACATATTGTTGGCTGGAGAATGAAATCACACAAAAAAACCATAATAGATTTTGTATATCAAAAGATACAACAAAATGAAAACATGACCATGGAAGAAAAAGAATCAAGATATAGAGACTGAATCTAATCGAATCTATGTACTTGCATTAATATTCATTCAAAAATCGCAAAAGATAAGACTTGTTTGTCCAAAATTTCTTAGGTTTCCCCAAATAATTCCCCTCTCCTCATTCAAAATGAGTTCATATAATCATTATTTTTTCCAAATGATATATTAAACAAATTATAAATATAAAATTATCTTTCTACAAAAATAGTAACAAGTATCATCTTCAGCCCTTATGGTCAGTAAAAAGATAACAAAAGATCAGTTTAATAACTGAGAAAATATCCTCAATAACATCTTCATAGATTGAAGGAAACATGTACCTGGATGTCCCAAAATCAAGGAGATAACACATCTAACCGAAAAAATCACATGTGGCCAAGTATATATAAAAAATTACAACAAGACTTAATCAGAAAAGAGGGTCGTCACATCATATTTGATTTCATAATTACCTTTTCAATTAAAAAAAAGAAACATCAAATAAAATCATACCTTAATCAGTTTAAAGATATTAACAAAATATTTATTTAGTAACTTTGTTTTCTTAAGAAATTATGAGCTTAACCTTTGACGATTTTATTACAATTTCGACCTCAAAGACCTGTGAATTTTTTACTAAAATGGCAAATTTTTATTGCATAATCCTTTCATTTAGCCTACATGTATCCCTAAAATTCTCATTTTCTCTAACAAGTTGTTTAATTTAGGAATTTAACTGAGACACTGTGGAAAGAAATTACTAGTGCCAATAAAGATTTTCTATTTTTTTAAGCAACTTTGTCAGCTTTATTGTCCATCTCTGAAGTGGCGTTGACATCATCAAGGGATTCATGATTATTTGCAGCTTCTGACTTAGCCTTCTTAGGCTAAGACTCGTTAAGGTTACCATACCCCTCATCAACAGAGTTTATGTTTATTTCGTTGACACCTAAAGATGCTTTTATTAATTTATCTTTAATATGTGCACCATGATCTTGTTTATAGTGATTGTCTTCTTGTTCACTTGGAGCTTCCAAACGGGAGGACTTTAACTAAGATTTTACCTTCAAAACCATTGTTTTACCCTTTTTCTTGCTTTTTTTTCCATCTTATGTATGGAAGAAATTTCATCTGTATACATGTTCCAAAAAAAATGTACAGTCTCAACTTTTAAAGGTTTTTTTTCTTCCAAAAGAGAAGGAAGAACATCTTGACAAGACTGAGTCCTTTGGATGAATAACGTTGTGCATGGGAGACAATGAAGTATTTTCACCAGCCATAATAGGTTCAAAGGACCCTTGGGGATTAGTTTCACTAGGAACGAGGGTTTTGACAAAACAATTCTATTTGATAAATGTTTCCCAATCCTGTCCCAATTTACCTTATTGGTAGTTCAGTAAAATGGAAATCAAACTATGATGGATAAGGTCTCGTTCATAATTAAATAGTCTCTTTTGATAAATCAAAGATATATTAACCAAGCTCTTATAAAGGAAATGCGACAAATTCGACTTAGACCCTAAAAAGACCGTTAACAGTCATATATATTTGAGAAAAACTAGGTTATAGCGACCTTCACTGGTAACATATCTTCACAAAAATAGAAACATATTCTTCCATTGGGGTTTCAAATAAGAAACAAGCATACATTTAATGTTATACATGTACCCTTTCTTTTCCAATAGCTTCCTCCAAGGGATATTAGAAACCCTTTGGTCCTTAGACCAAATTTGACCTTCAACGGGGAGATGAGTGGTTGCGGCAGTGAAATCAACATCGACTATCATTTCCACATCTCCCATTATGGATTTATGATTGTCAAATGAAGTAGAGAAAGACTCAGTTACACTCTTGTTGAAGCCTTGAAAGAGCTGTAGGAACTCAAACCACCCAATGGTTTGCAATATTTACACACTCATCATAAATATCAATCAAATATGTACCAACAACCTCTATTTGGGTAACCCATGACATAAGTAAGGGATGGTAGTACCATGGATTGAAACCAACAAGCACATATGTGGCCAAGTTAAACCCTCGTAACGCTAACTTGTAACCACAATAGGGAAAGAACAGAGAAGAAAATAACAAAGTTGAGGAGGATTGAATCAGGGAAAATCCCTAATCGTTTGTCTCGAGTTATGAATAATCATGAGAAATTATTGGGAAGTATGATGATGACATGATTAAACAGGGGCTATCATTAGATTAACATAGATGGAGACGATGCATACTATCAATTCTTTTGACAAATAATCACAACGATGTTGATATACACAACATGACTGCAAATAATTAAGTATGGGATTGACAATGTTTGACATGTTTAATCACATGACTAAGGTCATAAGCTAGGTTTTATGTTTAACCCTATCAAACAAAGGTTGAAAGGAATGAATCAATAGGTAGAATCCCAACATTAAAATAGTAATCAATAACCTCGATTTATCAAGGTTCCAAACATCGGGACATATTGAATATTTAATGCATTCAAATCAAGAATAATATTTAAATATTAAAAGAGATTTATAAGATTTGAAGTTAAGGTTGCTACAAAGTTAAGATTCTGTAGCAGTGTTTTCTTTTTCTTTTTCTACAAATGTTCAAATGGAAAACTATAATAATATCCCTTCAGTATTTATTTATATTGCTATGACAATGTCAATAGTCTTTTAGTTCCATGCAAAGAAGCATAGGTGAGTGAAACAATTACTAAAGAAAAGGATATAAGGCATTGACCAATGATCATAGGTAAACCCCACAAATTTTAGAAACTAAAGGTGAGCATATACCATATACAGTAAAACCAAATTAAATAAAATAAATGTAGGAGGAAAGAAAAATCTAGAGGGGGCGCATGTCATTAAGCGATGAATAAGAGGGGGGTGGTTGGCCTGCAAACAATTGGTGGCTTACTAGGTCGTATCAATTATCTATGCCTAAAATTCAAGAGAAAGAATTAGCTGGAATAAAAGTTACAAGCCATACATTGCAGTTAAATTTATTTTGGTTCAATCTGCAAATGAAAATGAGCATAATTAGTTATAGGATATAAGAAAAACTAGTTCATCATACATACATGCATGCATGCATGCATGAATTAATATGTACATACGTACATACATACATACATACATATTTCAAAAGAAACTCAAAAATGAAACAAATAGAAATGATGAACAACGTCTAGGACATAAATTCGCAAGAAATTTAACCTCAATATCACTAGTAGAGCCACTGCTGCCAGCACGCATCCATAGCCTTCATAGGGTTACCATTTAATCCCAAATGCATCAGTACCCTATTACTTCAAAATTAATAATTTTAAACAGATGAAAAATAAATATTCTTTTTTTTTCCTTTTTTAAAGAATAATTAATTGAAAGCCAAATGTCTAGGCTTGGTGACCTGCAAATGACATTTCCATTCATAATACCTAATAGGTGTGAACATGTCAGCTCACGATGAGACCTCTTGTCTCATAGTCATGGAACTATAAGCCATTACCCTGGCTTGGTGGCCAAATATGGTAATTCCACACTCGTTAAGACCCATGATTATAGTAGGTCAGCTCATAATGAGACCTCCTATCTTCCAATTAATAATTTTATATGTTTGAATTACACTCTGAAAAATATTAATAATGTTCAACAAATGGGGAGCCATATCCACTCCTTAAGAGAAGGGATGGCATAAGAAGTTTTTTAGTTCCCAATTTTACATAGATAAAACTATTAAAACAAATCTATCGATCTTGAGACATAAATCTCCTCTAAACAAAAGAAACCTTCAAAAGAAATATTCCTATAATTGGATTAGAGCAAATCTAAAAATTTAAAGATCAAAGAGAGCTTAAATAAACATTTCAATGGCTATTGCATGTAATCATGTCATGACTGATAGAAAAAATTCTACACATATTCACTATGGAAGGGAGAAAATAAATCAGCACACCCAATAAAAATAAAAAAGAAAGAAAGCACAATGAGAATAAAGAAATATGTACAAATGTCTCTAAACATAGATCATGTCCACTGAAATCCAAAAAAGGATAAATCCAAACCAAAGAAAAATAAAATAAAACCATCAAATGTGAAAGAAAACAAAGTAGACACTTGGTAACAATCAAGAAGATGCACTTGACAATGAAATCATCATAAGGCGAGTCAAGATGAACATGAGTCATCTCTAGAGATAAGATGGTTTTTTAAAGGGTAATTGCTTTATCTCTAAATGATGAAATCGTGACCCTAACATTCTAATAAGCATTATGCAATATGTGACATGATTCGAGAATTTTATTAAGAAAAGAAGAAAATTGAAAAAGCTAGAAAGAAAGTGAAAATAATGCACATGAGCAGTCATAATAAGATAATGATTTCCAACATTCAAGAGTAATCTCTCTCTCTCTATATATATATATATATATATCTATCTGTATATATAATAACATAAAAATAATACCTTAACACATTTTTAGATGTCATCTAACATATACATTTCCAAGTTAGGTCATTGATGTGTCTTTTAAATTTATGACTTCTAAGAAATGCTATTATGAATAAAAATATGTAAGAGAGAGTTAAATTACCTTCCCTCAAGATATAGAAATTAATGACTCATTAGAGGTTGTCATATTTTTATAACTAATCTATTCAAAAGGGAAAATCAAATAAGCCTCAAAATAAACCTAACTAACTTGTCAAGGTGGCTATAGAAACACGCAAAGATCCAAAAGTGATTTGGAAAAGCTCAAAAATAAAGTTCCTATACTGAAGTGAAACTAGCGTCATATCAAATATCTTGTCACAATATTTCTAATGGTGCAAACCACACCTAATTCTAAGTTCGTATGTGAAAGTTACGGCCAGTCAAATTTTTGGTCAAATTAGGCTCATTGGCTAAATTTGGCAGAAGCACTAACTAAATTTTGAGGTCCAATTAAAGTTGATGGAAGCCGCTAAATTTGACAACCCCTGACAAGGAAAAAAATTGGCACTTATCAATGACGGATTTTGGCTGTTAGAATGGGCAAATTTGTTGCCTTTTTAATTTTTCTGGTGACCCTAAAAACTTTGGGGGAAAATGTTTTACTAACTTGTTTTGAAAAACAAAAAAAAAATATTAAAAAAGGGGGCAGTGGGCCGCCACCCCAATCCTAGTTTATATATATATATATATAATATATATATATATATATATATATATATAACACAGCCACCACACACACAACACATATATATATATATATAATATATATATATAATATACATACATTACATATTATATATATTATATATATATATAATATATATATATAATATAATATATACATATACAAATACATAACATATACATATATATAATATATAAACATATACATATAATAATACACATATACATATACATATACATATATAATATATAATATATATATATATATATATATATATATATATATAATAGTGGGTAGACCCACCCAACAAACCGTATGCCACATATGTAATGAGTTGGTGGGATTTGAGCCCACATCGGTCGAACGGCTAGCCCATCGACGTGTTGACCCAACTTAAAACAATAACATGCCAACCACCATTATGTTTAAAATAAAAAATGCACCAATTAAAATCTATATGGGGGAGGCACAAAGGTTTGACCTTGGGACCTCCGCCCACCAAGTACAACTTTCCACCAACGGCCCAATGGGCCTTACATTAAAAATTATGCTCACATTTTATATAAAAAACCTCAAAGTTTCACCATTTGACCAAAGTAAAAGTGAAGGAGCATTCACACATACTGAGGGGAATAACCTTGATCCGACTTGTAAATCGATTTAGTGGAACACTAATGCAGGGAATATTTAGAGAATCTAAAAGATTCCCTAGGGGCCAATTTTTCACAGTGACATAATCATGCCAACTTTATACTAAAACGAACTAGAATTTTGCCAGGAGATTGATGGCGCAATCAATTTTCTAATTTGAGCAGTAGATCTTCAGTCAACTTGCAGAGAGGAATCTTGAGGAATCTAAAAGATTCCCTAAGGGCCCATTTTTTACAGTTTCAAAACCAGGGCAACTTTATACTCAAATTACTTGAATTTTCACAAGGAGCGTAGTGGTGAAGTTATGGTTGTCATCTAACTAGCAGAAGTATAGTCAACCAGTGAGAAGGAATCTTTAGAAAATCTTTGAGATTCCTGAGGGTCCAAATTCTGACGGTGTCAGAAAGGGGTTGAGTTTACAGTGATTTGGCATAATTTCACTCCAGGAATTCAAAAGTGCAATCCATTTCTTCAGCAGAGGTGTGCATTTCTTAGCCATCCTCAGAAATGGAGTTATAAGGTGCCTTTTTTGCATGCATGTAATTTGATTTTTTCTGAAGATTAATGAAAGTGGCCTCACCACTTTGAGTAGAGCCCATAGACATAGCCCACATTGGGTGATCTCTGTTATCAACTTGTTGTGCTTTGTGTCTCATTATTTCCTTTCATATCCATTTATTTTACGTGGTATGCTTTCATGGTTACATGCTCTAAAGGGAAAATATCTGGATCAATTTTGGTATCAGAGCAGGTCTTCTATTGATGTGAATTGCAAGTGTATGATAACCAGGGAAAATATCCAAATAGGTGAAGGGAAACTTAAATCCTTTGATCCAGAATTGGGGAGTGCAGCACGAACAAGGAAAATGATAGATGAATATTCTCTGTTGGAGGAAGAGCGAAACTATTGCAAGGCCCTCTATGCCATGGCAGAAAAAGTGGACAAATTGTTTGTAGAGTATGATAAGACAATGGCGAAACTAGAGAAGAAGGAAGGACTAGATGACCATGCCTTTGTGAATCATGAAGGAGGAGGAGAAGAACCTCCTGAACCTCCCTCTCCATCTTCTAGCAAAAGTTCTTCTTCTTTCTCTTCTCGTCATTTTAGAGGTAGAAAATCTCATAAAATCCCTTTTCCAGTTGGATTAAATTTGATATGCCTGTGCATAGTGGAGAATATAATGTAGAAAATATAGATAACTAGATTAGAGATGTTGAAGTATATTGTCACATCCAACGAATCAAAGAGGATGAATCCAAGATCCAACTAGCCTCCCTTTGATTGAGTGGCACTGCTCTCATCTGGTGGGAAGGAAAGCTAGATAAAGGTGGTAAAAGTAGTCGTAAAATTCTTTCATCTTGATCTGATTTTTTTTCTACTTTAAGAGGATAGTTTTACCGATTGGGTTAAAAACAGAAATCCATGATGGAATGGCAACATTTGAAACAAAGTAAAGGTCAAAATGTTCATAATTTTACTGAAGAGCTTAGGAAACAAGCATTAGCATTGAATGTTCCACTAGACACTTCTAAGACACTGATGAATTATATTGGCTCTTTGCATAGTTATTTGTGTCATTCGTTGTTATTATTTGAACCTAAAACTCTTGATGAAGCTAGTGTGAAGGTTTCAAGTCTTGAAATCTTGGGAAAGCATGAGCGAGAAGACTGCCCAAAGAGGACAACAACATCTAAGAGAAAAGAAGCAAATCCGTCTTGTACTCATTATGAGAGCATGATGAGGAACATTGCTAGAAACTACATCCATAATTGAGGCCAAAGAGGAAATACAGAAAAGGGAAGCAAAAGATAGTTGCAACTATGTAACAAGATAAAGAATTTGAATCAAAAGATGATGAGAAGATCACAACTTCGGGATTTGTAGGTGTTGGAACAATTCACCTAGGATCAGAATGAGGTGATGAAATGAATATTGCATCTATTGGGATTGTAGAAGATGGACCTATCAACTTGGGTTCTAATTCGGATGATGAGACAAACAATTCAGCAAATGTTGTGTCAAAAATAAAGAGGGCACCAAATGCTACATGGCTCCAAGAACTTGAAAAGATCAACCAAATAATTTAGGAGGAAAATGGAGAAGTAAGGAGAGTCCTACAAAAAGCAGAGGAGGAGAAACAAAGGTTGCAACATTAGTTACAAGCCAAGGAGGAGGCCTTGGAAAAGTCACTAAATAACAAGCTTGAGTTAAAAATTGATTTTACAATTTCATGTTCTTTTTATGATAATGGTTTCGCTTCTTTTGAGAAACATACTACAAGAATTGGATCATAATTGTTCAATAAAATGGGGTATCAAGGAAAGGGCCTTGACATTAATGACCAAGGCATTTTGAATCCCATCCAAGTGGAGGAATTGCCTCATTATGCAGGACCTGGGTATGTCAAAAAAGAGATTGGAGAATGTCCCAAGACAACCAATGACCAACCAACAATAGAGATGGGATCACCTCATCACATTCCAGTGATAGTGAGGATTCCACGGGCAATTATCAGAGGTGCATTAGGAATAAGAATTCCAATATGATCTAGAAAGTTTCGAGGAGAAAGAATCATTGTAGTTACTGCAATGAGGATTGATACCAGGGAATCACATGTCAGATACTCCATGCCTAAAAAGCACCTATGAAGAATCGAATTGATGAAGATGTTCAACAAGTAAATCTAACACATGGAAATGACCCATTCACTATGATGAATGAGAGATTTTTTTACTAGATATAGTATCTTGACATGTCCGCATTTTGTAAATCATGTGTTACAATATCATTGTAAAAGCGATGATGTATTTTCCATCACTTATTAAATTAACGATGATGTTTTAGGCCTTTTGTTGATAATTGGGGTATTGGTTTGTATTATGATGTAGAATTGACGAAAGAGTGTGTGTTATAAACTCTTGGCAAGTATGGGGACGCTTAGGTCATGTAATTGAACATGTACCATAGGTGCATGGAATGAAGATGTTGAAAGTGTGGCTTGATAAGGACACATGCGGATTGCAGGATGTGTTCATTATTTTGGAGGACCAAAAGCTCCTCAGTGGGGAGGAATGATCCAGGTGGCTCTAGAAACATGTAGAGATGCAAGAGGGCTTTGGAAAATCTCAAAAATAAACATGGTTGAATTGAAGTGAAACTAGGGTCACATCGAAGAGATCATCGTAATATTTCCAACAGCTCAAACTACACCTCAATCCGAGTTCGTAAGTGAAATTTATGGCCACTCAAAGTTTTGGTCAAACTAGGCCCAATTGCTAAATTTGGCAAGAGCGCCAACTAAATTTGGAGGTTTGCAAAAATTGGAGGTTTGACTAAATTTACTGGAAGCCACTAAATGTGGCAACCACTAACGAGGCAATAATTTGGCACTTATTAGTGACGGATTCTGACGGCTGGAACAGGTCAATTTGTCACCTCTTTAATTTTGTCGGTGACCCTAAAAATTTGGCAGAAAATTTTTTGCTAACTTGTTTTGAAAAATAAAAAATTATTAAAAAGGGGGTTGCAGACCACTACCCTTGCCACCCCAACCGTGGTTATATATATATATATATATATATATATATATATATATATATATATAATATATATATATTATATATATATATATATATAATATCTGTTTTATGTATATCTGTATATGTATATATATTTTGTAATATCTGTATATGTATATATATATCTGATATATCTGTATATATATATATATATATATATATATATATATATATATATAGATATAGATATAGATATAGATATAGATATAGATATAGATATATATATAATGGCGGGCAAGCCACCCAGCGGTGGACCCGCTCAACCAACCGTATGCCAAATACGTAATAGGTCAGTGGGATTTGAACTTGTGATGGCTGGATGGTCAGCCCGCCCAACGCGGCGGCCCAACTTAAAACAATAACATTCCAATCATGATCATGTTTAAAATAAAAAACGCGCCAATTAAAAGATATATGTGGGAAGTCTACTGGTTTGACCCTGGGACCTCCGCCCACCAAGTACAAATTTCCACCAATGGCCAAATGAGCCTTACATTAAAAACTCCGCCCACATTTTATATTAAAAAGCCTTAATGTTTTTCCATTCAACCGACGGAAAATTGAAGGAGCACACATGCATACTGAGGGATGGAACATTGAGGTGACACATAAATCAAGGCGATGGAACCCTAACACAAGCAATATGCAGAGAATCTAAAAGATTCCCTAGGGGCCAAATTTTCACAGTGACGGAATGATGCCAACTTTATACTCAAATGAACCAGAAAAGATAGATGAACGCCTTATAAACCAGCTCACAAAAAGATAGGAAAGATAGATGAACCCTTAGAAATCATCCTCTTCGAGGGGGCAACCTCCTTTACATTATACAAATGAACAATTCTTCGATGATAGAAATGACAAGACCTCCTTTCTATATATAGGAGTCTAAGGGGTTATAATAGAATTAGAGCCGACATAAAAATAATAATGTAAGGACACAATAATAACAATAGTGGGATTCTATGGGGCACAATAATAACAATATGGGGACTACATGGGTACAACAATATAATAAGGGGGTTGTACTAATAACAATAAGGGGTTACACTAGTGGTATAGGGGCCTAACATGCCATTCTCCTTCAAAAATTTTTGTCCTCAACGCTTGAGTAGTTTAGAAATCGGAGAACCCGCAGTAAAAACCATTTTTCCATCAACGTTTCAAATCCCAACAAGGATCCCTATTGGGATATGAAACGTTGACGGAAAAATGGTTTTTACTATGGGTTATCCGATTTCTAAGTTACAAGATATTAACCACAGAGGTCTTAAATCTAGAATCATTTCCTTACGTGGAGGGGATACATGGAGTGAAATCATTTTACTCAAAAAATTTAGGTTGAACATTCAAAATAGTCCTGATGATGGATCCCTTATGGGATTTGAAACGTTGACGGAAAAATGGTTTTTACTGTGGGTTCTCCGATTTCTAAGTTACAAGATATTAACCACAGAGGTCTTAGATCCAGCTTGAGTAGTTCTTGATGCTTCTATATAAAATTCTTTGTCCTCCCATGTGGAATCTTCAGCGGGTATGTTCCTCCACTTGATGAGATACTCTGAAATTGATCGATTCCATAGCTATCGAGTTCTTATTTCTATGACTGCTCCCAGTTCCAATATGATTTTTGCTTCCTCTTCAAGTTCTGGCAATATTATTTGAATTGGGATATTCTGCAACTTTTGAATGAGTGGCCACACTTCTTTGTCCTTCTTCCATTCATCCCTTGCTTCGTTTATCCAATCTGGTTGGATAATAGAAACAACATTAAACAATGCTTCCACATACTCATCCTTTCTTGAGAGTGCATCTGCAACAAAAATTTTCTTCCCTTTACTGTAGATGATTTCAAAGTCATAAGCCAACATATTTGTGACCCATTTTTTATGTTCTTCCAAAGATAATATTTGTTCTAAAAAGTATTTAAGACTATCATGATCCATTTTTACCTTGATGTGTCTTCCCATTGGGTAAGGTCGCCATTTCTTAAGTGCATGTAGTATTGCCAACATTTCCTTCTCATAAATAGCTTGCTTGAGATGTAGCCGTAAAAATACCTATTGTTTCATTCGATTTTGCACCAAAGTGGCATTATCCTTTAAAAGTTGGAGAACTTGTTGTTGATGCTTGATGTGATTTTTCATTGATTGAACCTTTTTCTTCTTGATATGTCCTTCTATCTTAAGAGTTTGAGGAGTGGAAATTTCTTCCAATGCTTTACAAGATATGGTCGGATTCATTTCCTGATGTTTGATATGATCTTTCACTTCTTGAACATTTTTCTTGCTGATATGTCCTTCTATCTTGATAGTTTGAGGAGTGGTAATTCTGGCCAATGCATTACAAGATATGGTTGGATTCATTTCTTCTTTCTTGATGTGGTCTTTCACTTCTTCAACCTTTTTCTCCTTGATATGTCCTTCTATCTTGAGAGTTTAAGGAGTGGTAATTCTTGCCAATGCTTTACAAGATATGGTCAAATTCATTTCTTCTTTCTCTAGGGTTGGGTCCTGGCGTATATCCTCTTCTTTTGATGTTTCTTGATCCTTTCCTTCCTCCTCTTCATACTCTATGTAAAATAATTTCTTCTCAGTACACTTATGACCTTTAGTGCATTTTTTATCACAATTGTAACAAAGCCCTTTTTCTCTTTTTTCTTCCAATTGTTGTGCTGTAACCCTTGTAGGTTGTCGAAGGCTAGGAGAAACAACACTTCCATCTTTATAGTTGTGAGGGGTAGACTTCCTTGTTGCCATAATTTTTCTTTCCACTTTGTAGCAAAGCTCTTTTTCTCTTTTTCCTTCCAATTGTTGTGGTGTTTCTCTAAAGAAGGTGTTGCTCTTTGTATCCTCATAATGTGCTATAATTTCCTTCGTGAAAATTGACCACGTAACAAGTGTTTTACGAGAGAAAAGCCCTTTATACCATAAAAATGAATCTTGTTCTAAATATGAAGATGCAATACATACCTTTTGTAACAGTGGTACACCATGTAGATCAAAATATTTATCCATCTGTAGTATCCAATTTACCAGATCCTTGCCATCAAACTTCGTCATATCAATTTTTCTTGATTTTAGGAGCTCGATATTGAAACGACTATAACTCTATACTTTCAGATCTTTAAGTTCTGAAATTTCAACTTGCAGTAGCCCTCTGTGTCCTCTTTCCAATTCCACCAGTCTGATCAAAATTATATTCTCTAAGAAAGAGTTATGCACAATTTCCTAAGATGACTTGATTATATACCTTTACAAATGAGTGAACTTGTATGAAGTGCCATGTGTCACCGTTTTGACCTTTGGACATGGAAAATATATACAAAAAACTACAGTCTATCCTCTTTTTGTAAATTCTTACGAAATTTCAGTTTTTTGCTCAGAGAGAGTTATGACGATTTTCCCAAGGTCACCTGTTTAGGATGTAATTCGAGAGTCTGCAAAAAGCCTAACTTCCTCATATCATATATCCGAAAATATAGAGACAAGATCATAAATTCAGACCAGAGATTTAGAATGATTTCTTCTCAAATGGGTTTTTCTTTAGCTTCTGAAACTTCGTAGCGAAAAGGTTATAGCGAAAATATCACGATGACCTGTTTTAGATGAAATTCCGGAGCTTGCAAAAACCCTAACTTCCTCATATCATATCTCTGAAAATATAGTGCGACAAGATCTAAAATTCATACGCGCGGTTCAGAAAGATTTCTTCTCAAATGGGTTTTATTTTAGCTTCTGAAATGTCGCAGAAAAAACATTATAGAAAAAATACCACGATGACCTATTTGGAGCAATGAAACCCTAGAATCCAAAGCTCTGATACCAAATGTTATGAAACCAGCTCACAAAAAGATAGTAAAGATAGATGAACACCTTAGAAATTAGCCTCTTAGAGGGGGCAACCTCCTTTACATTACACGAATGAACAGTTCTTCGATGATACAAATGACAAGACCTCCTTTCTATATATAGGAGTCTAAGGGGTCATAATATAATCAGAGCCGACATAACAATAATAATGTAAGGGCACATTAATAACAATAGTGGGCTTCTATGGGGCACAATAATAACAATATGTGCACTACATGGGTACAACAATATAATAAGGTGGTTGTACTAATAACAATAAGGAGTTACACTAGTAGTATAGGGACCTAACACATTGAGGTGACACATAAATCAAGGCAATGGAACCCTAATGCAAGTAATATGCAGAGAATCTAAAAGATTCCCTAGGGGCCAAATTTTCATAGTGACAGAATGATGCCAACTTTTACTCAAATGAACTAGAATTTTAGCAAGATTCTAATGGCACGATTAGTTTCCTGATCGAAACAACAGGTCTTCAGACAACTTGCAGAGAGGAATCTTTATGGAATCTTGAGGAATCTAAGCGATTCCCTAAGGGCCGATTTTTTACAGTTTCAGACTCAAGCCTACTACCACCACCACTCAATAAAATGTGAAACTAGTAAGAAAGATCTTGAATATTGTTCCATCATAAACATGAAGATACATACATAATAAAACAGATAAAATTGAATTCCAACAACAAGAGGTGGCCATAATTTTGTTGAATGAAAAGGGATTGAGGAAAAACATTATTTTTGGGCAATGAGCCAAACTTATGAGCATGATTTCCTGTAGAGTTTGCCTAAAATATCCCCTTGGATCATGAATTTGGCACAAGGGTAATTGTTGAAAGAAATACATGTTGCATCTAGTCTATGGTTGAGCATAAAATCGAAGCCCCACCTTCAGTTTCAACCATTATTAGATCTCAATAAGTGTTATTAATTGCGAGCTATGAATATGATGTTTACTTCTTTATTGAATTGAAGTATATCTCTATGATAATATTCCACGGATGTAGGAAACTATTCTAGGAAATTAATAGGAAAAAATGTCTTTATTTTTCTATGGATCAAATTGGATACTACCTTGATGTTGTAAGAAATATATTTTTATTTTTGTGCAAGTTAATATGTTGCATGTGGACATGCAGGGCTTTGTGATTACTATTTCTCACTTTTCTACTATAACATTTCTTTTGGGAGTTTCCAAAAGCTAAAAATTGGACCATGGTGAGGGGAAATATTGTTGATCCTCTGTCTAGTTTTCAAAATCTTGGTTTGCAATATTTTAGGAAATGTTATCAAAGGAAGTTGGGATTCCTAAATTCATATTTAAATAGGCCATGCTGGAATTTCTACTATAACTTTCCTTATAGGAGGTTCTAGAGGATGAAACTTGGTTCATAGTGAGGGGAATACCTTCTAATAATCTGGTCCTACTTTCATATTTTGGGTCATGATATTTTAGGAGATACCCTCAAAGTAATTTGAGCTTCCTTAATCCTCCTAAAATCATGCATCAAATAGGATATGTTGAAATTTCTGCTATAAATTTTCTTCTGGGAGGTCCTAGAAGCTTAAAATTAGACCATAGTAAGGGGAAATCCTATTTATCATCTCACCCAACATTCAAATCTTGGGTAGTTATATTTTAGGAGATATGATCAGAGGAATTCAATCTACTTGAAATCTCCTAAAATCGTACATAAAACATGTCATTCTCCCAAAAGAATTTTCTCTATTAGTTTGTATTTGAAGTGTTTGAAGAAATGCCTAAATGGTTTAATGATTCATTGCATACAGACTGTTTGATGTAATGCCCCAATGAAAGTGTCATTTTTTGGAAGGGGATAATATTCGTGTATGGTACTATTGTTGTAGCTGAGATATTCCTATTTTCTTGAAATAATTTTCTATATTATTGTGCATGGAAAGTGTTCAAAGAAATTCTTAAATGGTTTAATGATAAATTACATATAAACATTTGTTCAAATGCCCCATTGAAAATGTTGTTTTGTTGATGGGGATATTATTTTTGTCTGGCAATATATATGTAGTTCATATATTCCTATTTTCTTTCAAATAGTTTGAATAAATGTGTTAAATATGTTTTATTACAACTTTCATTAAATTATTTAATAAAATCCCTCAAATAGAAAAAACAAAAGTTGCATGATTGAGTGGTACGTTTCAGCTAGTATATTTCAAGTGAAATTAGGGAAATGTTTCTAATTTGGTTTCATACAAAATGTTTGACAGAATGTATATAAGAAAAATACTAATCAATTGGTTGTGTACAAAGTGTTTGAAGAAAGGTTTACATGTAAATTGTTTGACAAAATGTATGAGAAATGAAAATTAGGGTTTTGCAAGTGTTGTTAGGATAAATCTAATAGGGGCATGTGTCAATGTTGTGTTAGAGGTTATTGTCAATCTAGTAAATGAAAAAACAAAATTTTGCGTACCCCATAGCCTCTATGAGTCATTGAGGGAACTAGACAAGTTACACCCTCAAGTCTGATACCAATTCATAAATTATGGAATACAATTATTCGAAGATGAGTTGCAGTACACCATTGAGACAACTCTCATGTCAGAGACTACTCCACTCACTGTTACATTCACCAATCCAGCAATCATATACATATATATAATTACAATCTATTTGAATAAATTTCTAGAATATAGGATCTGAAAACTAACAAGGACTAATTAGGACACTCCATCCAAATACAAAGCTAACTACACAAAACGAAATCCAATAATAGGAGATTATTTTAGATTTGTCCATTATTCTAACAAATAGGTATGTCTATATTAGAATAGGGATTTCAAAAATTTTCTTTAATTATTAATAATTATTAGGTGGATGGTAAGGATTTAGCCTCCACAAAATATTCTACAATATTCATAGCAGTAGTCACAAATAAAAATTTGAAATTTATATCAAAAGTAGTCATGCTCTTTATTTGCCATTAATTAAATTGATTAATTAAAAAAAATAGGTGATATAGATATGTATCATATGAACATTAGTTAATGAATTTTTCCATTTAGTATTAGTAATCTCGAGTATTGGCCCATAGTATTGTAACAAAATCTGTTTAGTTAATAATCTCCATGGTAAAGTGGAAATGATTCTTTATAATGAAGAATCTTGTTACACGTTTTTTAATTTATTTTTTTTCCTTAGAAAAATAACAAAATTCCTTCATAAGCATGATACATCCATTACATTCTATTGATACATAATATGAATTCTGATATAATTTCTCTCAGTTGTTAAATGACTAACATGCTCCTCATACAACAAAAAATATTCTGATATGTCACATCCTACATTCAAATTTATTTGTAATTTCTAATATCCTTAAGTTTTGCACATAAATAATCTTGTATAATACTAGTGTATTCGATTTTATTCATATACCTACATATATTTATCCCATAAACATAATAAAAAAATTTAAAAAAGGACATATCAATGTTGTTATTATGCCATTGAGATCCCTTCAATGAAGGGCCTGTGGTAATATTCCTATGTTTCATCATCTAGTTATTCATAGATCCTCCAAGTCCCTAAAGCCTATGTAGCACCCTCCTTAGATAATGCATCTTCTTCTGTTTTGTGTTCCCTGTAGATGTGATTGCAATATGTATGAGAAAAATAACTTCTATATGGAGAAGCTCTTCTAAAATAGGTAGTAGAAAAAAGGAAATTGTATCTTTGGGTCTCCTTAAACTAGTTTTTGACAAGCATGAAATCCCCAAATATCTCTAGAGACTAGCAATTTTTATCAAGAGAAAATAGTAGAAGAAATGTAAGTTCTAGTAGTTTCACATAATTATTTTTTTCTTTCCCCAGTTCACTTTGATGTTTGCAAAAGTGTCATTTATGGGGAAAAATAACTAAAACCCCTCCAAAATCACTGCCAGCAAAGCAAACCTTATCGAAGTATGCATTGAGCAGGATTAGCTTGGATTGCAACATCCATCAAGGACAACCTTTCCTCCTCCATAAGAGTATATTCAATGTCTCATACAAAGGCATCTATAGGGACTAGATTATCAAAGATAGGATAATTCCTTTCCTCTATGCCAATCCACCGACCATATTGTACAGTTGTACATTTCCTGGAATATAATTCATCATCTCCCAACCACCATTCATCTAGCACAACCACTGAACTAGCTT
Source organism: Pinus taeda (assembly GCA_000404065.3). NCBI lineage: Eukaryota > Viridiplantae > Streptophyta > Pinopsida > Pinales > Pinaceae > Pinus > Pinus taeda. The sequence continues at coordinate 186,527 of APFE031255025.1, read as the reverse complement.
CAGTGTTCTGAACACTTCGCCGGCTCAGATACCCATCAATTGTAGGGCTAATATAATCCTCCCTCTTCCCTATATTCAGTTGGTAAAGTTGATCGAGGACATTAGTATCTTCTGCTTCATCAATGGGCTTTGTGTATCTAGGACCCTAATAAGGATCCAAAGGTTGAATAACTCTAAGCCCATCTATTTCAAAAGTGTTGCGAATAAAGTTCATATACACAGTAAAATACTTAAAATATATGAAATATAAAAATATCTATGATAGGACAATATATATATACACACACAGAAGAAATATATAGAAGATATGATATATTAGATTGATACAAATGAGGGTCTGATTGTATACCTAGGAAAGTTCCCCTTCATGAATGGTCACATCCTTAGAGACATGTCTCTTCTCATTATTATTATTATATGTTTTATTCATAACATGTCCTTCCTCTTCAAAAAGTTTTGTCCTTAAACCTTATGGTTGACAACGTGTTACTTGTTTTTCTATCTTATAATCTATTCACTTCTTTTGGAATTTTGCGATTTTTCATCTTCGTTGATACATGATGATATAAGATCCTCTAAGTGATAAAAAAAATATTTAAATTGATAAGGGATATAACCATCCTAAATCAATCTTTTGTGGAATCTTGTGTTTACTAGAAACTTGAGATGAATTTTTATCACAAGACTGAATTATGGCGACATTGACATTCTTTGGAACATAATTCATTTGCTTTTGGTCTGAATGATATCGATCTATAGATTAGTTGAGATGTTTGCTTTGGTGGTTTGGGATGTTGCTAAGGAGTTCTCGTGGCTTGATTTTCCCTTATCATGCATGTGATAATTTCCTAGTTTACTTCAAATATTGATGTTGTTGAGTTGGTTATTGAATCTTTATTTAAATTAGTCATTGTTTGAACTGCAACATTGAAATATGTTTTTACTTCACCTGGTTTATCATCTTCTTGAGTTGTGATATTCATTGGATTGGTATTCATTTCTTTTTCTTCCGCTTGAATTTCTACATTTGAATATTTTAACACTTCCTTCTCAATAAGCTATTGTACCTTGTTTTCCATTGACTTCTTGTCCTTCTTAAGCTTCTTAATTTGCATCAAAAAAAGTTCAGTATGGTCCTTAAGCCAAGAAATTTCTTCATTTTTATCAATACTTAGTTGTAGATTGCGTATGTCATTTTTCTGTTACTCGTTGAATCTATTGTTTCAATTATATTCGATTAGGGAATCGCTAATTGATTAGCACATTCAGTGCTAACATAATTATTATCTTGAGTAGGATTGATAGAGATTATATTATCCCTTCGTGCAAGTAATCCTTTGATTTTAAATAGTGCAGTGACACATTTACTAAAGTTTCTATGAAATATTTCATTACTAGTCTCAATTTTTTCTTTTTTGAGATGAGCTTAGGGTTTTAAAAGTAACCCTTTTAATCTAATATCTTTTAAAAGTAACCTTAAATACCTTCTTACTTTTTAAAAATGCTTATATTTTTGGATT
>APFE031255025.1:149906-183854 GCA_000404065.3 Pinus taeda | reverse complement strand
AGCAACTAAGTGAAGGACATTTTATTCATCAATAACAAATTAGAATTTTTTTTCCTTTCAAGACAATTTCTCACAAAATATCACAATAACATTGAAAACAAAAAATTAAAATAGTCTTGAGAAATAGATTTCTTCAAATTCACCATTTTATATCTTTTTTGTATATTTTTTATTGAATCTTGAAAAATCATCAAATCAATTTTGGCTTTTAATTTTTTCTAAATTCGTCATTTTTTTCATATATTTTAGGTACCCACTTATACACAAATGCAAAAATCCTACATAACTTCCCCAACTTTAAAAATAATCCTCAATAATTAGGTATGGTCCACTTATATTTTAACCTTGTATTATTTATAATGGAACAATACTCAAAATATACACAAGAGTCACATTGTTTTACCTTTGATAACATCCAAAGCTCTTACGATTTAATAATTTTCCACGAACAAGGTTCGAGGTGGTAGTGTGTGGACGTGTGTATATGTAAATAATGCTACAAAATTGCATATTTTTCTTTTGTTGGATGGATGGAATTGTAAAATGTCTATAATTTCAAGTTGCGTAAGAAATACAACTGGTAAGCTATTCAACAATTGAATATCTTGTACGTATTGAAATTTCTTATGGCACAATTCATTAATTTGTTTTATGGTATCAACATCAGTTTGTGGCTATATAATTGGTGACATAAACGCAGCAGGATGAAAACTTATACGAATGGAAACAATCACATCAAACGGTGATAATTTCAAATGGTGGCTCAAGCCAGTGGAATTTTGGATGGGACTGGAGGACGATGGTGTGTACGGAAACTTCGGAAACAACAAACATGACGTTGGCAATGATCAATGACAGTGGAGCAAGTCAATAACTTTTTTTTTAATCTTTTCATATATATAGAGATAGATAATGGCCAAAGCCGACAAAACAGAGAATCTCCAAAACTATATAGCGAAACTCTTCAATCACAACAATACCAAAGTTTATGAAGAGTTGATGGCCAAAGGTTAGATTATACTAACTCTATGAAGAAGTTGAGTAGTCAGAGGGTCAAACAGCTCTGATATCAACTGTTATGGGCAAATTTCGATTACGCTTTAATACCAATTGTCGACGGTGTAGGAAACTGCCAGCATACAAGGGGTCTCCCTTATATGAATTCCCAACTAGATCTCACTTTTTTTAGAGTAGGAGTCCCATCTAGGAAATAGGTTTGGTTGCCATGATCTTAAAGATTTGCCTTGGCTGCAATAAGAAACATAAGAGAGTACATATATACTTTTGATAGAAGCAAGTAAGTTAGCTTTGTGAAGTATTTAATTGCAATATGTATAATGGTTCTTTCACGAACGGGAAAGAGAAAGTGAGTATTTAGAAGAAAAGTAATAGTATTTTCCTAAAATACATACAAACACACACACATCTAAAATAATCGCTAATTATCTTGTGAGATGGTTCACAATGAAACAATGATTGTGAAAACAAGAGACACACTTCAAAGATGCATATTAAAGCCAATAAAATAGTTCATTTTCATTAGTATGCATTAGAGAAATTTTGAGGTCTAAAATGGTCCTCCTAATATATATTATAAAATAATAGTTGAAACAATAAAATCATATTAGATTACATAATGAAATTATAGAGGGAAAAAAGAAAAGAAAAAAATATTTTTTCGACTTGTATTTTCAACATATCTCCCTGCAGTTTTACTCAAATTTCGAGCGGGAGCACTCGTTGGATGCAGAATTTAATTCCCCAACCAAGGGGTATACATGTTGCATACTTTCTATGAAATCATGTTTTTTCATATATTTATCATTTTTTGTATAGCAGGGTCTATCAAAAGTATGCAACATGGGTACTCCATGGTTGAGGAATTAAATTTTCCATCAAATGAGTTCTCCCACTCAAAATTTGAGTAAAATCGTAGGGAGATAAGTTGAAAAAGTAGTTTTTTATTTTTTAATCTTTTCACTTTTTTACTCTAGAAATGGTGAATCATCCCCCATGGTTGACATCATCATATTGAATCCTATTGGTTCTTATAAAGTTGATTTTGGTTGTACAATTTTGTTTTGAGGCCCATTGTTTACCTCAAAATTTCTCTAATGGTATAAACATAAACATACACTGCAAACAATGAGAGAATAGCCTTACAATATCCATGATATATGCATTAAAGTGTGCTGGCTCCAAGAGCTTCAAATCATTAAGTGAAAGTATCAAGATACATGATTACAATTATACAACACTAGCTTCAATAATGGAATGTTAAGCCACTACTTGCTCCTCAAAAGGATGAGCTTTCCTCCTATTCCTAGCTTGAGAAGCCAATGTGAAAATTCCTTTTCTTGAGCAATGAGGGTGTATTTATAGCAAATGAGGTGACTCTCCACCTCACTTGTGACTCTTGACCTCCATCATGACACTTGAGCTTCCAATATGACTTTTGGACTTCTATGGGACCTTTGAGCTTCTACATGACCCAAAGACTTTCTAATTAATTTTCACATTCCATGTGTGACCCCTAGGCTTCCGCACATTTTAAATTTTCTCATTTTTTTTAAAATACAAAATTACTTTCCAGAAATTTTGGAAAAATAAATTGAAAACATAAGACTTTTGTGGTGACACTTTGAGAAACCATAATTTTCTAATTGCAACATAATACTTCACTGTGATGCAATATGGCCAAGTTCTTCTCTTTTTTGTTATGTCCTTTGTCATTCATGACAAATATTGCTTGTACTTCATCTTCATCCTCCAAAGAGTCTATTTATAGTACTTGATTCCTCCATGTCATCTCAATATTTATTCATCTATCATGGTTCAAAGTTCCTCTATTCCTTTGTGTCTTGTCTCCAAAAGTGTCTTCTGGAAGAAGCTCCCCTTGATGCCCTTCTTTAGCATCATCCTACCATGTTAGGATGATAACACCTGTAAATGGATTTCACTCATGACAAGAAAACATTCATCCTGAAATCACCTAGTCTACCTTGCATTGAAATGCAACATGCTAACTGCGATGAAACAATGCACATGGACTAAGGAGAGGAACCTTCTTGAGCGCAGCCTGCAAGATTAGGAGGCAAGGAGGAGGGACCGGGCATTGTGATTGGGCAATTCACAATGGCTGAGGGAAAGGAAAATCAAGCATTGCACATTAGGCATGTCTAGAAGGAAGGGAGGCATGACTAAGCACTGTGATTGTGCAATACACATTGACGAAGGGAGAGGCTCAAAGGACTACGTAGTTGAGCATTGCAAGGGTCTAAAAGTGGATCCACTATCACTGTGATTTAATAGTGCATAGGACAAGGAAGGGCTAATCAAAATTATGCATCGAGCGAGCAAGATTGAGTGAATGAGCATTGTAGTTTCTCAATGTGTTGTTGAGAGAGGTTGTCTTCTAGGATTCAATAGTGTGCAGTTCAAGGTGGTAAGGGATTCATCTCTGTGGCTTAGGACTACATAGTGTGTGATTTTTGGAGACTGACAGGTTGGTCATTGATTGAGCATGTTGTGAGAATAGTGAAAACTCCGAAAATGACTAAGTGTGAGATCAGTGATTCAAGAGGGTAAGAATAAAAACATATAACAAGTCTTGAACATGATAAAACACTCATGAAGAATCAATCACATGATCAGAATATGCACAATATCGAAAATCAACTTGTAAACAATGAAATGATGGTAAAGTTGTTGAAAAATGTGTAACTAGGCTTGGTCTTCATAAATATGAAATGTACTTCTGATTCTTGTATATTGTAAAATGAAAGAAAATTTATTATTTTTATTTTTGAAGCATGGGTTTCATGCTCAAAGTATTTTGTTTTAGAGGTCGAGCACCTATTGAGTGCTTTTAGGACTTGTACTAGGGTCAAGACGTCAAAAGAATCATTATCATATAAGGAAGACGCCATCGGGCACATTGTAACTTGTAAAAATAATTATTTTTATCTTTTAAAGTGTTAAGATGCCTTCCAAGGCCAAGTCAACATGACAGCTAAGAAGTCGGTTTATTCTAAAGCATTTTTTCCACCTTGGAGGCCTATATATAAAAGGGAACTCGACCCTCTTAGGATATCAATCATACTCTCATCATACAAGTGAAGGAGAAGGATAAGAAGGCTAGAAAAGAAGGAAAAAGGATGAAGACAATTTTTTGGGTTATTTATCTCTCTCTTTTCACACGTGCGAAGGAAAGAAGGACAGAGTTTTGTTGGTGCAACATCAAATTTGAAGAAAGTGTGGAAAGAAGTTTGAAGGAAGGCTCATTAGATCATCCTCAAGCCGTAGAAGGAGGAGAAACTCAAGCGAAGGACAATAGAAGCCTTGGAAGCCCTAAATCATCTCACACATGCGAAGGAAACAGTTGTTGGAGGGACTTAAAATTTCAGACCTGCAATAGAGGCCGAAATTTTGTAGATGGGGGTCGAAGTTGTGTTGTTGGAAGAGATTTGAATTTGTTTGACTTAGACAAATGAAGCATATCATCAAGAAGGTTGGGCTTGGTCTTGGAAGCCTAGTATTGGTCTTAGTCTAGAGGTCTTGTAATTCAATAATTGAATAATATATATGAAGAGAAGAGATTTGCAGGTTTTCCTCTCAACTGGAGAGGTTTTGGCCCTAGCTTGCAGCTTATATCTTGTGTTCCTATGTCTTGTTGATCTTCTTGTTTTTGTAGTTGTTTGATGATAATAATAACATAATAATAAGAGAAGAAGATAATAAGTTAGAAAAATTAAAAATACATCACAAGCAGTTATCAAGTATAAGAGAAATCATCCTAACTACTGCCCTATATATTTCTCAACATGGTATTAGAGCTAAGGTTGGCTAAGGTCATGATGATGATCACTACTCCCTTGAATAAGTCTCTAATGAAGTGTTATATGGTAGCAAGTCATCTCAAGAAAGGTATCAAGGCATTGTGTAATATCCTACTATCCATCATGAATAATATGACCAAGACATCTACAAAGGATGAAGGAGTATTCTCAACACTTACTAGCACATTTGAATATGAGAATATTTGGGTAATCGACAATGGAGCATCAATACATATGACTAGTGAGCAGAAGCAACTAAATACCTTATTAAGAGGAAACTCCTCTTGCTTTGTTGAGCTTGGTGACAAGAAGAGTTATGTTGTAAGAGGAATTGGATCAACCTCATTGGAGCTAGAGAATGGAGGAAATATTCATCTCAACAACATCCTATTTATTCCAGGTTTGCAAAAGAATCTACTCTCTATTTCATTTTTAGAAGATAAGGAAGAGAGAGTCATTTTTATACATGGAAAGGTTATAGTATGGGATAAAAACACTGGCATCAAAAAAGGAAAAGATGATTGGGATCCATGAAGGAATACTATACATATTGTTGACTCCTCTCTCTCAAGATTTGATTCACACTGAAGTCCATGCGAAATTTTTCATAGAAGGTTTGGTCACCTTCACAAAAAAATCTTACCAACTATAAATTTAAAGGTGAATGGCATCCTTGAACTCAAGGAGGGTCATGAAGGAGTGTGCAAGGGATGTTCATTGGGTAAAAATGTCAATAGACCATTTGGAAGCAGTGCTTCAAGGTAAAAAGAAATTTTGGATCTCATTCATTTTGATATATGTGGTTCTATGTCTACTAAGTCTCTTGGAGGTCATTTATATTATGTGACATTCATTAATGACCATTCAAGGAAAACTTGGGCTTATTTGCTAAAATTCAAGGATGAAGTATTCATAAAATTTCAATAATTCAAAGCTAAAGTAGAGAACCTTACAGAAATAAGTATAAAGATACTAAGGTCCGACAATGGAGGGGAATACACTTCAAAGGAAATTACAGATTTTTGTAAGGAAGTTGGGATTAAGATGGATTTTATAGTCCTATATAATCCCAAACAAAATGAAGTTGTAGAAAGAAAGAATCAATCTATTGAAGAAAGTGTAAGAGCCATGTTACATGATCAAGGTTTGCCAAACTTTCTGTGGAGTGAAGCAACAAAGGTTGTTGTATACATTCAAAATTGAATTCCTCATAGATCGCAAGAGAACATGACTCATGAAGAAGCATTCACTGGGAAGAAACCAATTGTGGACCATCTTTGAATATTTCGTTGTCCTGTCTATATTCACATACCAATGGAAAAGAGAAAGAGGTTGGATCCCACAAGCATGAAGGGAACTTTTGTTGGATATAGTAATACTTCAAAGGCACATATGATTTACATAAAGGAAGGACATTGAATAGAATTCAGTCGAGAAGTGATATTTAATGAAAGTATTGCATATAATAAATCAAAACACCTCTTGATGGACTTTGATGATGAGGAACTTCCAATATTTGAAGAGGAATGTACCAAGGAGGAAGAAGATTCAAATCATGAAAATGAAGGTCCCAATGAACCCGTGCAACCTGTGGTCTTCCATAAAGTTAGAAAGAGATCTAATTGGTTTAAATCTACTCTTTAGATGCAAAGGGACATGGACCATTCAAATGCACATTTATGGAAAGTAAGAAGTCCAAAAGATATCCTGGGTATGTAGCCTATATGACGAAGCTAATAGAAGAAGTACCATCCACCTTTGAAGAGGTTGTCAAACATCAAGAATGGAAAGATGCCCTGAATGAAGAGTATCAATTGATAATGAAAAATGGATTTTGGGAGATCACACCTAGGCCTGAAGAAAAATCCATTGTAACTTCCAAGTGGCTCTATAAGATTAAACATGTGGTAGATTGAAGTATTTATAAATATAAGGCAATATTTTTGGCTAGAGGCTTCTCTCAACAAAACGGCATTGATTATGAAGAGACATTTGCACCTACAACAAGGTATACAACTATAAGTTCACTGGTACCTTTGGCAGCATCGATGGGATGGAACATCAATCAAATGGATGTCAAGACTCCATTCCTAAATGGAATTGTTGATGAAGAAGTTTATATAGAGAACCCATTGGGATTTGAATTAAAATATGGAGAGACTTATTTTTTCATGTTAAAGAAGGCATTGTATGGCCTTAAGCAAGCACCAAGGGCACGTTATGCAAGGATAGACGCATACCTATAAAGATTGGGATTCTCGAAGAGTTCTTATGATATGAATCTCTATATCAAGGTTGTGAAGGATGAGCCCGTAATCTTTATTTTGTATGTGGGTGATCTTCTCATAACAGGTGTGGAAGGTCGTATTCAAGAATACAAGAAACAACTGGTAGAAGAATTGGAATCTCAAAGAGTTCTTATGATATGAATCTCTATATCAAGGTTGTGAAGGATGAGCCCGTAATCTTTATTTTGTATGTGGATGATCTTCTCATAACAGGTGTGGAAGGTCGTATTCAAGAATACAAGAAACAACTGGTAGAAGAATTCAACATGAAGGATTTAGGGTTGATGCACTATTATTTTGGACTAGAAGTTTGGTATGGACTTGATGAGATTTGTCTAGGTCAAGGAAAGTATGTGATCAAGATATTGAAGAGGTTTGACATGATGGATTGCAAACTCATGACAACTCCCATGATCACAAACTTGAAGAGGCAAAGAAATTCTGAATCAAGCCTAGTGGATCTAACCAAGTATAGAAAATTGATTGGCTCGTTTGTGTACTTGGTGAATACTTGAACAGAAATATGTTTTTAAGTGAATGTTCTCAGTCAATTCTAGGTAGAGCCCAAGCATGATCATTATATAGAAGCCAAGCATATATTGAGATAGCTACAAGGAACAATCCACTACTTCCTAAAGTATGATAAGTGAAATGATTCCTAATTGATTGGATATATAGATTCTAACTAGGGAGGCAGTGATTAGGAAGGAAGAAGTACTATTGGAGGATGTTTTAGTTTGGTACCCTCCAGGGTCTCCTAGATGAGCAAAAAGCAAGAATCATTTGCTTTGAGTAGTGTTGAGGCTGAATATATTGCAACCTGTAAAGTAACAAGAGAAGCTCCCCAGTTGAGGAAGTTGTTGTCCAACTTGTTTGAAGTACCATTGGACCCTATGGTGATACATTGTGACAACACCAAATGTATAAGGTATGTTGAAGACCCAATGTTTCATAGAAAGACAAAACACATAAATAACAAGTATCATTACATTTTAAAGTTGGTGTAGTATGGAGTGTTCTAGCTATGGTATATCTTCACTGATGAACATGTAGCTGACATCTTGACAAAATCTATTCCTAAAAATAAGCTTGTGTACTTGAGAGACAAGCATGGTTTGGTTGATATATCCTCCCTAGTTGAGAGGAAGATATAGACACATCATTCTTGTTTTCACTTTTTGAAGAAAGACTGGAGGATTAGGTAAGAATCTGACATCTGACACTCTTTGAGGATGAGGTATGGTATCCATGATAAGAATGGTCGTAGAGGAAATTCCTTGAGGATGTGGTATTCCAAGATAAGAATTTTCCTGGAAGGACATACCCTATGAACATCTGGGTGGGGTATGTTCCTTGAGAGATAATGATGATGTTATCTATAAGTCATTGATCTCGCCAACATTGTGCGATGATCTTGTGGAGAGATAGAGTTGTTAGTCAAGGCCTTGCTATGTGACAATGTTGGATGATTTGATGCAAAGAGATGGATTACCAATATGACTCTTCTTATGATATCTATCTATATTGAGAATGTCCATGTGCCATCTATGAATACCTCCCTAGTTAAGAGGGAGTGTTTAAAAATGTGTAACTAGGTTCGATCTTCATAAATATGAAATGTACTTTTGATTCCTGTATATTGTAAAATGAAAGAAAATTTGTTATTGTTATTTTCGAAGCATGGGTTTCATTCTCAAAGTATTTTATTTTATAGGTCAAGCACCCATTGAGTGCTCCTAGGATTTGTCCTAGGGTGAAGAATTCAAAAGAGTCATTTTTATATAAGGAAGACCCCATCGGGACATTATAACTTGTAAAAATAATTATTTTTGTATTTTAAAGTTTCAAGATACTTTCCAAGGCCAAGTTGGCTGGACAGCTAAGAACTTGGTCTATTCTAGGGAATTGTTTCCACCTTTGAGGCCTATATATAGGAGGGAACTTGACCTCATTAGGATATCAATCATCCTCTCATCATAAAATTGAAGGAGAAGAAGAAGAAGGCCAACAAAGAAGGAATAAGGATGAATACAAGTGTTTGGGTTATTTCTCTCTCTCTTTTCAAATGCACAAAGGAAAGAAAGCTAGGGTTTTGTTCCCACAAGATTGAATTTGAAGAAATGCAGAAAGAAGATCGAAGGAAGGCTCATTATGTCATCATCAAGCTTTGGAATGAAGAGAAACTCAAGTGGAGGACTAGAGAATCCCTGGAATCCCTAAATCATCTCACACATACGAAGGTAGCAGTTGTTGGTGGGGCTGAAAATTTCAGACCTGTAGTAGAGGCCGAAATTCTATAGTTGGAGGTTGAAGCTATGCTGCTAGAATAAATTTGAATGGGTTTGACTTGGAAAAAGGAAGCACGTCATCAAGAAGGTATGCCTTGGTCTTGGAAGGGTATTTATATTGGTCTAGAGGTCATGGAATTTGTCAATTGAATAATCTATCAGAAGAGAAGATATTTTCCATTTTTCCTCTCAACTAGAGAGGTTTTGGCCCTGACTTCCAACCTATCTCATGGGTTCCTATGTATTGTTTATCTTTTATTTTTGGTGGTTGTTTGATTATAAGAATAACATAAAAATAAGAGAAGAAGATAACAATTAAGAAAAAATAAAAAGACATCACAAGCAGTTATCAAGCATAAGGAAAATCATCCTAACTATTGCCCTATAGATTTCTCAACAAAAGTGACACTTATCTCCAAGTGTTACACTTAAGATGCAATCTTTATGACACAAGTGTCGATTATGAATACAAAGTGTGCAATGTCCTGGGAGCACATCCAATGCATGTCCCTATGATAGATAGGACCTACCAATGCAAAAGAATGTGCTAGAGATTCCTTCCAAAAGTGTACCATCATTATTTTTCACAAAAGAAGACATTTTCGTTAACAAGAGATGACACTTTGGATTTCTTCATAAACTGAACTTGAAAACTTAGAAAACATGGAACATCTTTAATGACCCAAAATAACAATTCACATGATCAATGGGAGGCTACAAAATTTTAATATGGGAAAAAATTGGAGGGTGTTGTAGCAACGATAACACTTGGTGATTTAATAGAAGAACCCAAACTTCTCTATTCAAGTCCCTTTAGGAAATAATGATTCACGATTTAGATCACCTCAACTTCCCTACTTATCCAAGTTATAGATGTATTCTATCATATTCCCTTTCTTGGCTGAAACACATTTAACATGCTTGTCATATCTCAATTGTCTCAATTAGGGAAAAGGATAGTATATACGTGAGTTTAGGATGATCATAGTTTTAGTTCCACCTCTAGTGTTGCTCTACTTCTAGCATGCATGTTCAGTACCTCGGAGAAGTCACTTCAAGGAAACACATGCATTGATTCATTGCTAGCGAGCCTATTTAGTACCCCGACGAAGTTTCTTTCTTCACCTCTTTGTGCAGGAAGGCTTTCCCTTCTTTCACCCATTATTTTATTTTAAGTATGATTATGGGAATTTCATTAACATTTATATCACTAGGGTGGAAGAGGGATCCTGACATATTTTATAAGAAAAGGAGGTTTCTCCTTTTTACAGGGACTCTCATGTATACCTCTAATATTGATATGTTCGCTTTTAGTTTCTCCTTTCCCTTCTCTACTTGATTGGATTGGTAGGAAAAACACCATTTAATTACAATGCCTAGTTAAGGAGTGCAGATCCTAAAATAGATACAGACATCGTATTTATGCTTAAATATTTATGTTTGGAATGAATCATATTTTCCATTCAGACATTATTGACCTTAAGGATATTAGACCCAAGCAAAGAAGAGGGATCAAAAGTTAGCCAAGCATTGTTGAATGTCATAATGGCCTTTCAAAACATTCACCACATTTATTAGAACCAAATAAGACACTTCCACACAAGGTCATATTTATGTACACTGACTAGAAAAAAGCAAAGAAAGAAACAAGAACATGTGACATAAATGAAAACAATTAATGAAAAACGAGCAAGGAAAGAAATATGTACATAGTTAGAAACCCATTTGTAAGGTTACTATTGAAAGTACCATTTCAAATCTTTGTTATCAAGGGGAAGAGGGTCAATCCTCCTAGCTAAGGATTTTAAACAATAAGAATGGTGGTTGGTATTCTCTTGTATGGTGAAGGGTCTGATCCACGGGGATTAAAATTTAGTGTGTTTACCTCTCTCTTCATGGGCCTTATCCCATTTCAATACTGGGTCTCCTACACCAAACACCTTTTTCTACATATATTTATTTTCAAACCAACACTTGATATGGCTTTGGTGCATAGAATTTTTTTCTTTTGTCATACACCTTTCTTCTTGTAGCTTAAGAAGGGTATTCATCCTGTCTAAACAACAAGACATGGTTCACCTCAGGATTCTTGGGAAATCTATAAGGTTAGGAGGTATAGGTTCTAAGAAATGATAGCTTATTTTCCATACATGAGGAAATAAGGTGAAGTCTTCAGAGAGGGATTTGGGGTAACATGGTCATCCCATGGGGCATTCACCAATGCATTATGTTTTCCCTTTACTTAGAGTAAACAATTTTCTTAAGGATGTGAATTAAATTATTATTTTTAGATTCATCTAATCCATTTCACTGATGGTAATAGTTAGATGATTGTTTTAAATTAATATAATTTTACAATGCCAATTCATAAAGTTTTAATGATAAAAAATGCATTGCATGTAAAAACACATGATGTAGGAATGTAAAACCTGGTAATGATATTTTTCTTTTATGATATGAATGACCTCCTTCTCATTCACTTGTCTCAACAGAACTACTTCAACCCACCGAATAAAGTAATCTATAGTGGTCAAGATATATTGGTGTTCATTTGATGAGTGTGGAAATATCTCTCCAATAAAATCTAATCCCCATTGTTGAAAAGGTTCCGTAATAGCAATAGGATACAAAGGGGAGGATGACTTCTTATCATGATCAACACATATTTGACATACAAGATACTTACGGGCATAGGCATGTGCATCCTAAAATCTTGTGTGCCAATAAAATATGGCCTGCATTATTTGTGAGTTGTAGTGTTCCCTATGTAGTTCCCACCAACTGGCCCATCATGTAAGTCCTTTATCACACTATCTGAATCTGGTGATTCCAAGCATCTAAGTAATGCATATTTGGGGTGCTTTCAAAAAATCACACCATGAACAAGCTTGTAAGATATAGCTTTAAGATTAATCACCCTCTCTTGATTTTCCGATAAGTGCAATGGCAAGGTACCTTTCTCTAGATACTATCGTACATTCGTGTACAAAGATGTGGTTGTACTTGTAAGGGTATCTTGGTCAATGTTATATATTTAAATTTCTTATTACCAACCAAAAAAATCTTTGTATGGTGAATTGATCGCTTCTACTGCAAGATGACAAAGACCATGGCCTTTAATTGTATGAACTGCCTTGAATTCTAGATCAAATTATTGAAGGCTAATCATCCAGTTCGCCCTCCTCTCACCCAGCGCTTGTTGTACAATGAGTGATCTGACTACTAGATGAGATACATATATGATAATATGACTTTTCAAGATGTAAGGCCTAAATTTTTTAATTGCCTTGTAGACTACATAAGCTTGTTTATTAATGGCATGATAATTCAATTTTGATCCTTGTAAGCCAACACTCAAGAATGATATCAACCATTCATTTCCTTGATTGTCCTTTTGAGTTAGAACAAGTGCAATAGATGTATTAGAAGCAAAAGTATACAACAAGAAATATTTACCAAAATCTAGACTATATAATGTTGGGGCATCAACATTTGCTTATTTAATCTGGGAAAAAACATCTTTCTCCCTCTAGTCCCATTTATAAATCACATCCTTATTGATCATCTCTTACAATGGATTAACAATTTATGAAAAATTAGAGATAAATTTCTGGAGAAAAATAATTTTCCCTAAGAAATATGTTGGGAATCGCGATTGTCGTTACACCAAAACCCACAACTTCTAGTCAACGATTGCATCACGAGAGATAAGGATCCATGAGAGGTGGTTATTCCATGTCACAAAACACATGGGGAGCATTATTTTATCCAATGTCCAACAATATCCCCCCCAACGTGAGCCGGTTATGTATCGAACTCATGACCTATGCTCTGATACCACTTGTTGGGTATCATGGTTGATGTTAGACCAAAACCCGCAGGTGTTAGTCAACGATTGCATCGTCATAGATAAGGATCCATGATAGGTGGTTATTCCATGTCACGAAACACATGGGTAGTTTTGGTTTATCCAATGTCCAACAAAATATTACATGGATTTCTTGTTCATGGGATAGGGAATTTGTGGAATAGTATTAACCCACTCGATGTCCAATTTAATCCCACTTTTGGCTATGATGTGTCCCAAAATGTTTCCCTCGAACACATTGAATATGATTTTATTAGGATTTAATGATATACAGTACTTTTGACACCTCTCAAAGATCTTCTTCAGATGATGTAGGTGGTATGATCTCTTCTTAGAAAATAGTGTAACATCATCTAATTAAATGACCACACTCTAGTCAATCAATCCTATGAAGTTGATGTCCATAGCCCTTTGAAAAATAGCAACTTCATTTATAATTTTGAATGACATTCACCTAAATGTGAGTTTAACCCACTTTGTCCTAGAATATGATTTTAATTTGTTGAGTTATACTATCAGAACTTGGTTGTATACTAATAATCCATCCAATAGCGAGAACATCTTTGATCCAGATACCTTCTGGAGTATTTGTTCCATAGATGGCACAAGATAATTATCCTTATCAAAAGCCTAATTCAAGTTGCAAAAATATACACATAGTTTTATCTCTTCAAACTTCTTTCTAACTGGAACCAAACTATAAACCCAAGTAGAATCACCAATTCTGAAAATGGTCCAAGCATCCAACAATTCCTTGGCTCTTTCTAAATAAGGGGTTCAACATCAGGATGAAATTTTCTCAAATTCTACTAAAATGGTTTCACCCCTTCTTTAATGGGTATCATGTGTTGAGTGATCTATGTATCAAAAGTTTTTAGATCCTCATATGTCCACACGAATACATCTTGATACTATTTGAAAAGATGAAAAAAATATTGTCATTACTGAGGAGAGAAACATGTAGCAAGGTTCACATACTTTGGATCTTCCTTGGTACCCCAAGTTAACTTGTTCTTTGTGAAATTTGTAACTTTGGATCTTTATATTGATTGGTCCCCTAAAGCGGTTTTGCAGGTCATAAAGCTTCTCTAAATATATGACAGCTTAGGCATGGAGTTTCCTTTATATGTTGGAGTTGTTTGTTGCAAATCCTTGTCATGCTCATGATCATCTATGCCTCATCTTTAAAAACACCAACATTAGCCATGAAATCCAATATAAGTTGGTCATCATTGAACATATGTAAATTAGTGATAATATTAGAAATGGATGGCTTATAAATAATCTCAATAGAAAAACCATCTTTATGTGGTGACAACATAGTAGTTGTATTGGTTAAAGTGGTTGTGGTTGCATTGTGAATTCTAGGAATATATTTAATATAAAATGCTTGAAAGGAAGATATAAGATGTCATACCTCTTACTAATAGTTTTTAAGATTAGGCGACACATAGTGAATAGTATTCCTTATCTGACACTTAACAATCTATGAGCAAATATTACCTTTAATGATTCCACTTTGAGATCTATGGATTTCTTTAATCCCAATATCAGTGCTTTGTATTCTGCAATTTTGTTTGTGCACTCAATATCCAATTCACATGATATCAAATACTTGTTCTTCTTAGGTTCAATCAAAATGCAACTATCTCTTGAACCCTCCTGTGTTTTTTAACCATCAAAATACAAAGTCCAAATATTACTAGCAGATGGGTTAGTTCCTACGCTAATACTATTTACATCTATATTACAAAGTTAATTTTCACTAATTAGATTGCTAGGAAGGAGTTCCAAGTGTGTATTTGGTGGTATAAAAGAGGATTGGGTAAGGTAACATTCAATATTAACTCCTAAGAAACAATTTGTGAATATTTCTTACGCAAAGTTAATTGGCTGATTGTGTGACTCAAGTGTTGTAATGGTATGCTTCATAAAAGGTTAACTTTCGACTCAAATATGATTATTCTTTCCCTTATAAGTAAGTTGCAAGTGTGACCAGTCTATAGAAAAGTATCCTTCCAACTTACGAGATCAATCTCTACTCCTAAGTCACCCATATGCTTCCAAAATGTCCACAATAACAATGTCAATACATCGGTGAACTCTATGATCAGAAGATAAATGAATTATAACATTGGTTAGCTCACCAATTTCCTGCACTAATCATTTATCTAACTATATGGTTCTGGTGTCAATATTTTTCTATTTGGTGTTAATTTTCTTTGCAACAAATAAAGGCATAACATTTGTAGACGTACCAGAATCAACTAGGCATTTATGGACATTATGATTAAAAATTTCAAATGTTGAAAGAAAACGGGGGCAAGTAGATATATAATTTACATTAGTTTCTCTAACTATTAATTCAAGGATAGTGAGAGACTTACCGGATAAGGCTTGGGAGGTAGAAACTATACCTGATGAAGATTGAGATGCAAAAGCCTAGATGATCAACTCACATTAGCCTACCAATTTTGCTAGCTCATAGATGGAAATAATAGCGTGAGATTTCTTCATGTTCTCAATGACGTTATACTCAATGTCTTCATTTTTGGTAAGGTGTGTTGAAGTGGTAGGAGGTGAAACTTTATTAGATACATTAGGAGTGACGAAGTTATTATTATCATTCCCAGAAGTATTCTTCTAAGGTTGAGAATTCCTGGATTTCAACTAAGTGCTCTGAGCAAGATTATTTGGTGGTAAAAATTTCCTCAATATTTTCTTCCTTACATCTTACTCAAGCACGAGCCCTTTACTCCTAAAATTTTATTGAATATTTTTTTGTTGTGGAGGAGCTTTACTCATTAGGGGATCACTAGAATCTTGTCAATCATTATTCAAAATAATATCAAAAGTGAAAATTGAAACACCAACATTTGTGTTTTCCTCTATCTAGGTTGGTTCATCAATCTCTTGAGTCTACTCTGGATTCCTTTTTGCTGACAAAATTTCTATGACATTGGAAACCACAACATTCATGTTGTGTTTCCATTGTGGGCATGTTTTTTTAGAATGTGATTCTTGATGAAAAGTGCAGTAATTATCCATGCCTAAACTCTCAATGTTAAATACAACATTAAAGCTTTGTGCAGATTTGGCTGTTTGATTAGTGTTCTTATAATATGACCTGAAGGACTTATTAATGGTATCTGCCTCACTTGAATTCCTTTTGATCTCAAATACTTCATTGGTCAACAAATTCAAGGACTTAGTCAAGATTTCTATGTCAAAAGGATCTTTCTCTTTAGTTTTAGTGGAAGAGGCTTGAGACTTATTCCTAGCATCCTTGGAGTCCTTTGAATCTTCCTGATCATTAATGACCCCAATATATCTTAAGTCCATCTGCACAACAACTGATTTTTCAAAATTAAGAGCCAAAGCTTCCTTTGTAGCTCTTTTCACAAAATCAGAAATATTAGTGGGCAAGGCAGCGGTCTAATAATCCTTATTTCTTGATTCATGAGGTTGCACATTAGTGGGGAACTTTTCAAAATAAAAGTAAATATTTGATTAAAATCCTTAACCTTTTCTTTATCCCCCATCTTAATATTGCCGAGTTCTTTAAGCAACATGGAAGGAGTTTTATTGTCAACAAATTTTTCTAAGAGAAATTCTTTATACTCCCTCCAATCATGGATTGAATTTGGTGGAAGGTTCTGGTATCAAACTGATGCTCTACCTTCAAGAGTATAAAGAAATAATATACAAGCAACATCATCATAACATACCTCAAACATCCTTAGATGCAACTAGAAGTCATCATTGTGATCTTCAACCTTCACCTTCTTATCTGGATCATACTTTGTAAGCAAATCTTTTAGGTGATTTGGTAAGTGATGAATGTTTCTTGGAAGGGTAAGAGGCCCTTGGGCCATCCAATCCAATTGGTCAATAACCATGTTTGTGTTCTCTTCCTCCTCTTCACTCTCGGATTCTTAATACTCTTCTAATTTCTTTATTTATTGTTTCGTTGTTATTTATTGCTTGGTTGTTTATCATCTGCAAAATGAAAATCCTCCCCATATCCCTCTCGATTTTCCCCAATATGTGTTGGTATGTCTCCTTGATAATGAGATTTTATAGGTGAATCATACAAATCTTCAAGGGTTACGGTGTAATCACCCTCCTCCCACATCTACCCAAGTAACCGATCAACCGGGGTAAGCATGTGACAAAGAGTTACTATGATATGATTCGGCTCCCTATGTTTCAGTTAAGGAAGTGGAATCGAAAAAACACAACAACATAGACCTTCCAGACCTGCTACAGAACTCCCAGGATCCATCCAAACTTTCTAGGTGACTAGCCCTTGAGATAAACTAACTTTTTACTTCATTAATCCCCCAATCACTCCCATGACATGGGAATGAGTGTGACTAGGACCCTCTAGTCACTCCCACGGAGTGGGTATACATATGACTGGGGACTTTCCCAAGTAGTTTTGTGTTTGCAACTCCGAATTTTGTGGCACTTTTCCAGGCCTAAAACTCTATGACACTTCTAGAAATGAAAGATAACAATGAAAGAATGATACAAATGTAATTAATTAAACAAGGAATTGATTCGACCCCTACTAGCCATGACACGCATTTCGTCAAACATGTCACAAATATGCATCAGGTATAAACAACACATCTGAGCATAGGGGTCTCACACTTATCTGGGAATCACTAAGAAGCATTGATGCCTCATCATAATAAATGCATTACCATCTATTAAGTCACATATTCATTATGAATTCAGTGATTAACCAAAACATAATGAGAGCCATACATTTTCACTATCATAAAACTCATTCATACCCAGCATATAACTAACAGAAATATCAGGGATATAACAGCCATATAAGCCATATATAAACATGTATATTTATCAATAAAATACCAAGGAGAAAGAGAGATATTAGTGATTATTACATAAGCCGACCAGGTATGTGACTTCCACGAACCACCCAACCATAGCCTAGGATGAACCAATTTTTTTTTTTAGCCAATTAACCTCATGCCATATTCCAAGCATGAATGTGGGATCTCATAAAACAAATCCATGAAAATTGAACCAAGGCTTCCAAAGTCAAACCACCTCAACCCTCAACTAGTGATTCCACCTCATAATTGGACATCACTAACAATCACCAGATTGGTCTCTACCCAAGCTATCCAGGGCTCCAGATCATTTGTTTCAACTAGGGCTTCCAGGACTAGTAAATCAACCCACAGTTGTTCTTTGGCTTCCAGAGTGTTTTTCCAACCAAAGCTTATAAGACTAGTAACTCAACCCAAGTTGTTACAGGGATTTCAGAGCATTTGTCCAGCCAAGGCTTCTAGGAACTAATAACTCAACCCATAGCCAAAGGCATAAGAGAACCAACCAAAAATAAAAATTAAAACCCATAACACCATGGCTATCTACGAAATGGAAAGGCTAGGAAAATCCAATGTCAATCCAGGAAAACCTCCATGCCAATGACATATCATAACCAAGAAACCACATGTATATACCATGCATGACAAAAATAGTGATGAAAACATACATGCAACTTGGTACCTACAAGAAAAACATGTTGTATTTGTTGATCCTGATGTCCTCTTGCACTTTTCTTCTCTTCCTTTTCCTTATTGCTCCAAAACTCCAAGTACACCACACTCCTCCAAGAGTGCTCCAAGAAACCTGTAAGTGTCCAAGAGTATGAGAGAGAGAGAATAGAGAGAGATCCCCATAACTGAACTGACAAAAAGCCATGAATTGGTCCATAGAAGCCTTTTTATTAATGAGGCCTCTATTTTCTTCATTTTCCATTATTTTCCTTCATTTTCCTCCTCATGTGTAACCTCTGACCTTTCACCTCATTTTTCTCTTAATTTCCATTATTTTCATAAATAAATGCAAATAAATACCATTTTGCCTTTCCAAAGCCTTATCCATTGCCTTTTCCATTTCCATAGCCATTAATTAATCACAATTGATCCCCATTGCTATGTTTTTGCCCAACAATCAGGTTGGAATACATGTCCTATGACCAAGGTCTTATTTTTCCTTTATTAATTTTTTACATGGATTTTGATCGGGGTTGTTATATAACCCTACCCCTTGGGGAAACACCATCCTAAGTGTTCAACGACACCTACAACCACAAAAATGCTACAAACAAAACATACTGGTTGTGGAGCTTTATAACTTAGCATGTTGTAGTATTTACGATGATCAACCTACTAAGAAGAAAACCAACATGACAACATAAGAACATGATAACCATAATGACATGACACCCATACCACTTATTGGAGATTTATAACACAACTCATGGCAGTATTTACATCCATATACATATGCACATATACCAAAACATCATACCAAAATAGAGATTGAAACATACACCAAAACATTCGCTCAATGAACGAATAGAGAAGGATACATAGCCCACATCGTCCTACATATCCCATGTAGCTTCATCGGGCCCAAAGTGCTTCCACTACACTTTAACTTGCTCAATTTCTCGGTTCTAGAGCATGAGATCCTTTCTTTGCAAAATTCACTAAGGTTCGAGCTGGAATTCGTGCTCTAGCTCCACCTGCAATATAGACCATTCAATCACATGATCAACTTCTTTAACATACTTCTTAAGCAATGACACATGGAAAACATCAAGGACTTTCACTGTCAGAGGCAATGCAAGTTGACATGCTATTGACCCAGTCCTCTCAAGAATCCTAAAAGGTCTACAAAATCAGTGTGCTAGCTTGGCACACAATCCAATCTACAAGGAGCTCTTCTTCAGTATGATGTGCAAGTACACATGCTCCCCAAATTGAAACTCCTTTAACAACATGTCCTGATATGCATATCTCTTCTTCCTATCATGTGCTTTTTTCAAATTCTTCTTGATTACCTACATTTCATGTTCCATTTCTGCCAGCATATCTAGTCCAATCAACACCCTGTTAATTGGATCCCTCCAACTGATGAGAGTATTGAAACTCCACTGATACAATGCCTCAAATGGAATCATCCTCAAATATTACTGATACCCATTATTGTAAGTGATATCAACCAATGGAAGATATTCTTCCCACTTATGTTGTCAATGCATCACATACAACATCAACATGTCCTCCAATATCCTGTTGATCCTCTCTTTTTGTCCATTTGTTTATGGATGACAAGTTGTGTTGAAGGCCAACTTTGTACCTAAACCTAGAAACAACTCCTTCCAAAACTTGGAAATGAACTATGCATCCCTCTCTGACACAATAGTTTTTAGAACACCATTCAATTTGACCACATCCCTAATGAAGACGTGTGCTACATCATTCACTGAGTATGTAGACTTCACTGGGATGAAATTCTCAACCTTTGTCAACTTGTCCACCATGACCATGATGGAATCATGCTTTCTAGATGTCCTCGGTAAACCTGTGATAAATTCCATCGAAATGACCTCCCACTTCCACTCTGGAATCACAATCAACTATAGTAGTCCACCTAGATGCTTACACTTTGCCTTCACCTGCTGACAATCCAAGCACCTAACCATGAACTCTTCCATGTCTCTCTTCAAATTTAGGAAATAGTGAAACTTCTTCACTGTTGTTAGTGTCTTCTGATAGGCTGGTTGACCTAAATATGGTTTCGCATGAAACTCCCTCAATATCACCTTCTGTCGTGAGACAATAGTCCACATCCTTTACACTTGTACTTGTACCTGTACTTATACTTTGTTGCAATCTATGCCTGAGGTCCATATACCTGACATCTTGCTGACCTACCTGCAAGATGCTATCTTGTAGATTTGTCCCATAGAAGCTCATAGCTACTATATGATTCACCTATATCCACTTGCTAAGAGCATTTGTAACCCTGTTCTCTTTACATTTAATATACCTGATCTCAAATTTGAACTCACTGATAGTGGCCAACCTCTATCTTGCATGGAATTTAGATTCAGTTGGTCAAATATATATCACAACCCACTGTGATCACTGATAAATACAAATCGTCTTCCAAGAAGATAGTGCCTCAACATTTTCAATGCATGAATGATCACTTCCAACTAGATATTATGTGTTGAATAGTTCTTCTCATGCTCATTTAGTTTCTGTGACTCATAACATACCACTTGTCCTTCCTACATAAGGACTCCACCCAGTCCTCCCTTGTAAGCATCTGTACATACCACAACTTCTTTGTCTAGATCTATGATCTTTAACACTAAATCATGTGTCAACAACTACTTTCACTGCTCAAAATGCGTTGCACAATCCTCTATCCATTCAAATCTCTTTCCTTTCCTTTGCAATGACGTGATAGGATAAGCAATTTCTGAGAAGTTCCTGATAAACCTTCTATAATACCCTTCTAACCTCATGAAGGATCTCACCTCATCCACATTCCTAGGAACTGCCCACTCCATGATAGTTCTTAACTTTTATGGGTCTACTATTATGCCTTCCTTGGAAACCACATGTGTCAAATAATGTACCTCAATCTAAAAGAAACTCCACTTATTGAGCTTAGCAAACAACTAATTCTCTCTCAACAATATTAATATTGTTGCTAAGTGTTCGACATGCTCTTCTTCATTTTTAGAATATGCCAATATGTCATCAATGATCACAATAAAGAACTTGTCCAAATAAGGATACAACACACTATTCATCAAGAACATAAAATTAGCTCAAGCATTAATAAAACCAAATGGAACTACAACAAACTCATAATTTCTAAACCTGGTCTAGAAAGTTGTCTTGTCAATGTCATCTTCTTTAATCCATACCTGATGATATCTGGATCTTACATCAATCTTCGAGAACACTGCTACTCCCTTCAACTGATCGAACAAATCTTCAATCCTCGACAAAAGATACTTTCTCTTGATGGTTACTTTGTTCAACTACCTATAGCCAATGCAAAACCTAATAGTACCATCCTTCTTCTTCACAAACAATATCGGTGCTCCCCATGGTGATACAATTGGCCTAATATATCCCTTGTCAAGCATTTCCTTCAACTGCAAGTTCAACTCTACCAACTTCAGTGTGCTCAACCTATAAGGTGTCGTAGATGCTAGTGTTTCCCTTGGTACCAACTCAATAGAAAATTCTACTTACCTGTGAGGTGGTGTAACAACCCTGGTGAAAATTCCATGTAATAAAAGTTAAAAAGAGGAAAAATAATAACCACAATTGATGGGACACTTATTCCACCTCAACCCTCAACTAGCAATTCCACCTCATGATCAAACATCACTAACCATCACCAGATAGATCTCTACCCAAGCTATCCAAGGCTTCATAGCATTTGTTCCAACTAGGGCTTCTAGAACTAATAACTCAACCCATAGTTGTTGTCGGGCTTCTAGAGTGTTTGTCCAACTAGGGTTTCCAGGACTAGTAACTAAACCCACAAAGGGCTTCGAGAGATTTTTTCCAACCAAGGCTTCCAGGGCTAGTAACTCAAACCAAGTTGTTACAGATATTTCAGAGCGTTTGTCCAACCAAGGCTTCCAGGAACTTGTAACTCAACCCACAACCAAAGGCACAAGAAAACCAACCAGAAAAAAAAAGTAAAACCAACAACACCATGGCTATCCAGGAAATGGAAAGGCTAGGAAAATCCACTATCAATCTAGGAAAACTTCCATGCCAATGACAGATCATAACCAAGAAACCACATGCATCTTTCGTGCATGCCAAAACTAGTGAGGAAAACATACATGCAACTTGGTACTTGCAAGAAAAAGCCGTTGTAGCTGCGGATCTCGTTGTCCTCTTTCACTTTACTACTCTTCCTTTGCCTTCTTGCTCCAAAACTCCAAGTACGCAAAAATACTCTATGAGTGCTCCAAGAAAACTCTAAGTGTCTAAGAGTATGAGAGAGAGAGAGAGAGAATAGAGAGAGAGATCCAAAACGGAACTGACAAAAAGCCATGAACTAATCCTCATAAGCATTTCTATTAATGGCACCTCTATTTTCTTCTTTTTCGTCCTCACATGCAACGTGTTACCTTTCACCTCCCTGTTCTCCTAATTTCCATTATTTTCATAAATAAATGCAAATAAATGTCATTTTTCCTTTCTAAAGCCTTAGCCATTTCCTTTTCCAATTTCCATAGCCATTAATTAATCACAAGGGATCCCCATCACTATGTTTTTTCCCAACATTCATCTTGGAATTCATGTCCCATGACCACGGTCTTATTTTTTCCCTTATTAACTTTTTACATGGATTTTTTTACTGAGGATGTTACATGTGGTCACTAATTATTCCAATGAAGAAACTAAAACACCAGGATGGGTTGTCTCGTTCCTGAATTTCTTATGTGGAAAAATGGATGTAACAAGGAGAACTCCAAGAGCTCTAGCAAACTGATGAGTGATAGGTCGAATCCTCTAGACCTACTCGTAAGTAACTTCAAAAGCATGCTTTGAACCTTGGTGAGATGACATGTATTTCTTGTAAGTATGAGTTGGAGTAGGGCTCAAACAATTACTACCTTGAATTGAAGGTTCTTTATGTGGCTGTGTTGAATTATCAGCGATACAAACACTACCCTCCCTCTAGTGCTATAAAGTTGACGGTGTTGGAAACTGCTAACATACAAGATGTCTCCCTAATATGAAGTCCCAAATATACCCCACACCATTTGGAGTAGGAGTCCCATATGGGAAATAGGCTCAACTGCCATAATCTTAGAGATTTTCCTTGGTTGTAATAAACAACATAAGAGAATACACATATACTTATGTTTTCGTAAGGGCCAGTACCCAGAGGGGATTTTCTTGAGTACAACACACACAATAACCCAACTCAAAAACAAAACAACACCAACACCACACTTAAGAGTAGAGAGTGGATCCGGAGTGGAATCGTAAGTGTTGGAATTTTGCCCACCTCCCACCATTCATAGCTAAGAGCTTTGACATTTTCAAGCTATGTTGGTGAACACACCAATGATGTTGAATGACCTGACCATGATTCTTCCCATGGAACATTATTCACCACCCACTACTCACCACATGGATATCCCTTGTGGATATGGGAAACCCCCTACCACCTCCCATTGTCCACTGCCTATTTTTGAAGATTTATTAGCAAGAATAGTAGAGTGGCATTAATTTCACATCATGTGGGTCTACGAACCCCACCAGTATTAGATATGGTATGAAATTCATTCAATATGGAAAGTCCTACAAACACAAGGATGATTGTGTGGGCCTCGTGCCTACGGCAATGTGCGAGTGGCCACATGGATTCCATGTATGAACTCAAGGTGATGTGGACTGGTACAGTGATGACATGACAATACATCATGGATACTACATAGAAGTACTACAATAACATGGAATCCTATGAATTTTATGTGACAATTCAATAAGGGCCACACATCCATGTGACGACTCAATATCAATTTGGCTTTATTTGTTTGATCAAACTTCAAGAAGGTATAACTTTCAATCTGGGAATTGGATTGACATAAAATTTAGGTTTCCATAAAGATCTTGATGATTTAAACCCAATGGTGCCATTTGTTTTACGATTTGAAGAATTTATAAAAAATGATTTTTATGACCCCATCTTCATAGTAGACCTTGGATTTTAGGTCAATTAAATAAGTAACACCTCCTACATCCTGACATAGTATAAAGGATTGGGAGGGAGTGTTACAATGGGTTTGATGGTTGAGGCCCTAGAGTTGGTTAGCCAATTCAGGTGTCCAAGGTTTCAAAGCATGTTCCCACTAATGAAAGGACCCAAATTCCAGATCTTTTGGAACAATTTCTCGGACTGAGGTCTCGACACTTGGTCACAACATGAGCTTGGTCATTCATCCCCTAGGTTTGAGTAGTTATAAAAAATTAACATAGATCTAGGTTATTCAAATATCCATTCCTCCTTTGGTATTTGCATTTGGGTGCCAAATTAATTAAGAACATGGTTTTTTCCTATGGTTTCTGGGATGCCCATGGTGTTAGCTCCAAAAGGGGATCCAAGGCACACTATCTTCCCATATTACATATCCATTATTTTTTAGTTGAAATCTAGATACTCTTATATAAATAATGTGATCTTGAACAATGTGAGTATGAATGGAATATAAAGCATAATAACATGCTGATATAATGAGAAGATCAATCACAAAGAATAAGAGCCACACAGTTCAAAGTCTATGGTGCCAAGTATGAAGTCTAAAGGAGATGTGTAGTCTATGCAAGAAGCCTGTCCAAAATAGAATGCTCAAGTGAGAAACGAATTTTGTGTTATGCGAAGAATATTGAAGCGAATAATGTTGTCTAACATATAAAATAATGTGATATGAGGTGTTAAGGATGAGGATAGTCCATGGTTAAGTAAAAAGGTTCATATTTGAAGTGAGCAAAATGAGGTTTGAGTGATGAGGTAAAAATAACTATTGCGGCAAGTGAGAGGAGCATTGTTTAATCCATGCAACTAATCAGTCGTGTAATGAACAAAATGTTATGTGCAGAATTGTGATGTACAAAGTAGAAAGAAGTGTGTAGAAGTTTAAAGATTAGAGTTAGTTTTGTGTGCATAATTGTGATGCATATAGCAAAGAGAAATGTGCATAAGTGTGAAGATTAGAATTAGTGTTGAGTGTGGAATTGTGATGTGTAGAGAAGAGAGCAGTGAGAAGTATTGTGAAGATCAAAATTAGTATTGTGTAGAGTTGTAAAGTACAAAGGAGAGAGTAGTTTGAAAAATTGTGAAGAAAAGAGAAATGTACAAGAAATGTGAGCAAAGTAGAGTAAAACAAAGAATAATTGTAAATTAGGGGATAGGTGTCTCCATCAGGTTAGTGCCTATTATTTATGGGATCAATGTATCATTTAGGTAGGTTCCTATAATACAAAGGATTATTATATTCTTTAATTAGGTGCCTATAGATCAGGTGTTTGATGCCTCCTTCAAGTTGGTGCTTGTAAATTAAGTGATCGATGTCTCCTTTAGGTTGGTGCTTGTAAATCAAGCGATGGGTGTCTTCTTCTGGTTGCCTCTAGTAAATTGATGTAACAATAGGTTGGTGCCTACAATAATATTCAGGAAAATTTGTTTTTTGGTTTTCTCACTTTAAACATTTCCACATACATTTGGCATTCTTATGTTTTTCTTCCGTGATTTGTGCGTTAAGTGCATTGAATTGTTTTATATTATTCAAATTGACTATTATAATGATTCACCCCCCGTATAATCATAATTATAACACTTTCATTTTCATATTTCAATTATTTCTTCAATAATTCAAGCCATAAGTTAGATATAAGAAATCTAAGATGTAATAAAATAAACCGACATGATCTAATATTTTAGAATATTACAAGATCTATTATGAAAAGTAGTTCCAATGGAATATCCATGGAATTTTGCAAATCAATAATACTTGGACAAATTATGAAAAATCCTAAAGGTTTATGGTTGGAACACATTGCTAAAAGGTTAGTAAAATCTTAGACATTATTAGAAGATTTTTAGGATGGTGTTTGGGGAATCTATATGATTATGATCTAGAACATGATTCACCGCAACAAATGTTTTTGTAAAAGTGTAATCCTTGCCAAAATTGGTTTTGACCTCTTGTATCTTTCTTTTCTTTTCTTTTTTCTTTGTGACTAGTTGAATCAACAACTAGGGGCGGTCCCATACTTGCATTAAATGGGGTCAATTTATTCCACTACCACTACAACCACTAGGTGCACCACACCTACCCTAAATGGACATGGGTTAATTGAGGGATCGAACCAAGAACCTAATAATGTTTTAAATTAAATGTTTACAAGTTTTTCCAAGTGAGCTATCCTAATGGCTATTGATCCCCTTTATCTTGATAACATCTTCAAGATGATTTATTTTCTTTAAAGACTTCAATATTTATGTGATTCAAACTTGGGCTAACATATGTACATGCATTTTTCAATTTGTTCCTCAAAGGAGAACACTTCCATGTGCCTCTTGAGGTGGATATGGTGTTGGTTTTCTAAGAATTCTTTGTTTCTTTAATCTATCGACAGATCAAATGTTCATCTCACACCCTAAATGGCCTCCCTAAGCACCCCCATCACCTTCTTCCCATAAAAGGAGGAGACAATAAGGAAAACACCATTGTAATCATATATCAATTCATAGTTCTAAATTAATGAGAGGGAAAATAAGGTTCTTGAAAACATTAAATTGTTTTATCTTTAGAAAAATCCATGGAGATCTTTAAATCAATGTAGTTGATGAGGTGTTTCTATAAAGTTGACTTTCCTTATTCTGATAACTAGAGAGATATAGAACAAGAGCAATAATAGGTATTTTTTGCGGAAGGGTTCATGGTCTTACTTTTCACTCAAGATAACTATAGAAACACTATCCACATTTGTTTATGATCCCTCTTAGTGAATCAAGGGTTTTCTCTTAGTAGTTTCAATTTAAGACTAATCACAAAATATTGTAGGTGGACATGTTTTGTTGACTATGCTCACTTTAGGAGGAAAATACTTAAAAGCATTCAATTTTAACATGTCATTTTTATTATGATAATTGGGAGAGGTTCTACTACCTTTTAGATATTTAGGAGTTTCCTTTATTATATTTTTCCATGAGCTTGATCATACCTATTTATCTCTCTACCTTTAAGCTATAGAATATGAGCCTTGCAAGATTACTTTAGATCCATATCCACTAAATTGATTACATCTTTATTTACTTCTATTTCAGTGAGTGGAGGTATTAAGTGCTAAATAAATTCTCTAGTTGCAAACTCTACTAATAGTAGATCAATGAGTAAATGCCCCACTTCTCAAGTTTCCTTGATACAATTCAAACATACCATGAGGTTACCTAAACATGTTAGTTCCAACACCTAGTTTATCAAAACAATTTGACCCTTCTTGTTCCCGAATTAGCACTGATAGTCAATTCTTGTTACCAAGTTTCTCTCTTCCTCTAAGAATTTGGTGATCTGGGATATTAGGAGGGTTTCGACAAGGCAATTTGACATGCCCCCATGATACTCCATCTAAACCCTCTTAGCCTAAGCCATTCTTTTGAAGATTGCATCATGTACAATGTGCCTCCATAATGTTTAACAAGGTTGCATAGACATTTTTGTTAATGCAAATCAGGATATAATTCCTTTTGTGAGTTTTACTTATTATTTGACCAACCTTCTCTATTCTATGATTGTTTTTACTGAGTTTACTCTTACACAAAATTTTTCTGTACATCATTGCTCAACTTGATTTGACTATTAAGTTTTACCCCTTTTTTGATAAGTTGTTATATATTCTTTTACTAATTAGATTCTTTCTTTTTTATCACTCATTTCCATAAAAGGCTTTAGCAACCATTGTTTGTTGGTGTCACTTAAAGTATTTTTGAATCTCATTATAAAGTTGCAAAGACATTTAAAAAAGGTGTAGTGTAACCATTCAATATTTTTTCGATTTTGGTTGGAATCTGACAATATAATTTTTTGCAAGATTGTGGGTTTTTGCTGTTTGAAATGTGTTTTCTTCAATGCATGAATGGATATAGTGCACTAAGAAACCCCTCAAGCACATAGATTGTGCAAATTACATAGCTCAAACTTCCCATTCCAAAAATTCCTTGCTGAATTTGGGGAAAAATTGACCAAAAAATATGCCAAGAAAAGGTAAAAAATGTCAAATACCTAGACTACACTTTTAGAGAGTTTACAATTGCTTATAACGCACAATGATGAGATAACGAAGAAATAAAAACTAAAGTAATTACGTTATTTTTGTGCTACTGGATTCTTCTCGGGTGACTTACTTATGTATTCATGAGAAGAAAATCAAATGGATGTTACAAATATAAGAGATGGCTCACATGACCCCTAATTGAGCTTACTGATTTTTTAGGACATTGGAGTAGTTACACTATTTTTATGTTACTAGATTCTTCTAGGGTGACTTATGCATTAGTGAGAACGCCATATAATGGGCCATGGCCTTGGAGAATCCCATGAGAGGATGTGATAAGGCTCAAGGAGCAGGTTGATCTAAATTACTCCAACAATTTACAAATTCACTATGGTAAATAATAATAATAATAATAATAATTTTAAGGTCTCCCCAAATTACTCCAAGGTATTACCCATTCACTATTGTAAATAATAATAATAATAATTTTAAGGTCACGACAAAACCAAACACCAAATTAGTGTATGAGACCCACTTGTTTGTGGGACAAGGGACCCACCTCCTCGCAGTGATTTCACTACTAAGTCAACGAAGACATACAGACTCTAGCCCCTATGGTTTTGAACCTATGACCTCTTAGGAAGAAACATGTGCTCTTAACCATTAGGCCCACTCAAGATGTAGCTAAAATATAGTGTATAGCTTATATGACTCCTAGTTGGGATCATTGTTTTAATTTTTTAGATTATAATTTCTAGATCGAGTTATCACAATCAAATTCATTCTTGAGATAACTGGTTCAATACATAAGATTAATTGGAAGCTTGCATCATGTTGATGCCTCTAAAATCGCTGCATCAACATCGAGGAAAACCACCCGGTTCGGACCTTAAAGAAGCTCCTTTCCCATTTGGTGTGGTGGCTCCGACTGGATGTAATGGAACCAGTTTCCCAGTGATACATGAGTTGATGGGTGATTGGTTTGTAATGTATAAAGAGAGTGATAAGTGCTCTATTCTAAAGTGCAAAAATATACAAAGATAACTAATCTATCCCGGGAATTCTTCTAACAATATGATTCTTGATTGTTTCTATTAACTAATAAACATGAAGATGACTTATTCATAAATAAAAATATGCATTCATATGATAATTACTTTGTTCAATTAATTGAACAATGTAATAATTAAAACATTATCGCACTGATTGTAATATATCACTCACATATATATATGAAAGATGACACTTCAGAAACATTCAGTAGTGACAAGTTAATGAATTGTTGTAGAAACATATACACATCAATAATAGCAAAGTTGATAAATGCTAATTCACATAGAAAACTAAAGCGAAAACATAGATAGTAATAACATATGCATTTGGATTTCCTCCGATGTGAATCACATTCAAATTCTGCCTTCTAATTTGGAAATACTTTTATAAGAAGCAAAAGTGCATATCTCATAAAAGCCTTCTTTGTCAAAATTCAGAATTCTGGTCCAATCGTTTATACAAAGTAAACATATCGAAGTACGGTAGTGCAACTCCCGACTTAAGTCTTAGTACAAAATTGTGAACCCCTTCTAAAAACATGAAGGGGTCTTTAAATACTACAAATAACAACAAACTATGAAAGAAAGTCGCTATGCGTTGGTATAACAAAAACATAAAAATCTAGGATTTATCTTGAAATAGTAGTGTTGCAGTCAGTCAAAAGGATTCATTGTATTGGCTTATCTTCTTGTGATCATAGTTGACAAATGGCAAGCATTGGTTGGACCTCTAGTGGCTGACTCATACGAGAGTGTAACTGAGTTGTAATGTGGCATCGACAAGTTCAGGGATCATGTGGTTGATCGCAAATATGAGACACTTCATCGCCATTTGCTGACTGTGTGGTTTTACAAGGAAAAACCAAAACGTTTCCCATGTTAAGTTGTGAATGGCTCCAATCAATTTTTCTCTTTGCATCAGCTCTTGTTTCCACTGTTGTTTTAATGATTTCATCTTTGGGAGTTTGCCTGGAGAGCATCATGTTACTAGATTAGATAAATACAGACTATTGTTGATTAATTCAATCAGATTACTTGTTGTTGATCTGCATCTGGATGTAGCTCTCTCAGCTTTCATTAACTAAGACTCCCATTCGGAAAATAGAATTTATTTATGTGACTCCTGTATCTTTAGCAAATTGGCAGCTTTTCCCTCTTTCGGATCTTGCCAAGATAGAAAATTAGTTAATCTTTCATCTACCTTCTCTAACTCAAGTCTTGCATCCACTGATTTTTCGATCATAGATGCTAATATGTTACATAAAGGAACAACCAATGATATATTATGACACAGTAGGTCCAATTGCCGTGACAAAGCCTTGGTCATCTCCAGGGCTTTAGTTCTGAATTCATTTACCTGGGGATATCCTTTGAATTGCTCTATTTGATCCTTCATTTGGGTGATTTGCTCTTCTTTTGATTTCTTCACCTGCTCATTCAATAGTTGTAGTTTACTCAATGCTTGAGACAACTCTTGTTGCTTATGGATGGCATGTTCATCAATTCTCTACTTTGCATTAATTAATTGCTCATTCAATTGTTCATTAAGTTGTCTCTGTTCTGCCAACTGTTGTTCAAGCTGCTCTATTTTTCGTTGTCGTTCTACCGATTGTGCCTCTAGCTGAATGATTTCCTGGTCTTTTTCCTTCAATAAATGACTAACCTCTGAAGCCTTATCTATTGTCGTTGTTGTATATGCTCCGGCATACTGAGAAAGTTTTGTTAAATCTTTCGAGGGATTTATTTCCTCTCTCCATACCACATTCATCATTTCCATCTGAGGAGTCAAAAGAGGAGAGTGATCAATTTTCCTCTTCTTCCTCTGTCTTTTGACTACATCCCTATGCTTAGGACTGTAGAAGACATCCAGTGGTGGTATTTCTTCTATATGCAAAACAATTTCGTCAGTGGGATTTTCAGGGATAATCTCTATGTCTTTATGAAGCTTGGGTGGGCTGCTTGTTCCTACAATCAGAACTGTGTTGACTATTGATTTCTGTGTTGTAGACACCTCTGCTGTAGTGAGACCTTGGGATTTCTTGGGATTACTGATGATTGAATCAAATTGTTCCCATTCCTTGATTAACTTGGGATCAACATTAATATCAATATCAAGGGGTTCACTAATTGTTACCTACTTCTGCTCCTTTTCTGGTGTCTTCTCCTTCTTGGGAATCTTTTCAATTTCAAGAGTCTTCTCAGTAATTTTCTCCTCACTGTGGGCTTGAGGTTGTTCCATAAAGGTTGTACTCAATAAGTCTAGAGGAAGTGCTTCCAATCTCTGCTCCCTGAGCCTAGAGAATTCCTCTAGTCCTTCTGTTCCCAATTTGATCTTGGCCATATATCTGACATGAGAAAATACCTCTGAATAAACAAACAAGTCATCGAATCTATCTTCCTCATGATCAAATTTGGCGATTTTAGCCTGAGAGGTAACATTGTAGGCAACTTTTTTAGGATCGTATTGCCTTTTTGGGATTGTTGCAAGTTTTAACAGATTTATTTTCTCAGCCTCCTTCTCTGTGTGTTTGAAATCGTGCAAAGTAAAAGCACCGCATCGAAGAGGAAATGTCGGCCACATCTGCTTTTTAGAATCCCTAAGGGTCTTTGACATCCTTGCAACTGTTATTTGATGTGCTATTTCTCTGGCCAGTAGTTTATCATGGATGTACAGAGAAAGAACATGAGGGTTAGCAAGGCTACCGAAAAGTCTTGTATAGGTGAATCTTTCTTCTCCAAACCAACTGCCAATTGCAGTTAGGTCGATTGATGCTTCCTCAGATAACCTAGGGGCAGGCTTATTGAATATGGCATAATACACGGGAAGAATAAAACCATGACAAATTCTATACAAATGGTTCTTATAATGGGCTTTCCATAGCTCCTTATGATAGATGTGAATGGGATTGGTATCCTGTGGAGTCCATTTCCATCCAAGAATGGGGTATTCAGAATTAAAACAGGTAGTGTCCATGATATAGGCACTCATGTAAAAGGGAGGTATCACTCGGGTAGATACAAACCTATTTTTTTGTATTCAAGTATCTCTATGGCCATTTTTTTAAACGGAATATTTGCCCAGTCTATGATATAGCCATGAATTATAGCCTCCATTAATGGGACCATATCTATAGAGAATTTAGCATAATCATGGACTCCGAAGAGTCTACACATCATTGCACCAACATAACAATAAGGAGAGGCTAATGAATCTACAGAGTACATGCTCGATGTCTCGTGCTTGCGTTTGGTCGGGAGATGTCTCCATTGCCTAATAGGGTTAGATTCAATGTCATTCTCCTTGGTAAATGCCTCAAAAAATGCTTTGTTATACCGCTTCTCCAGCTGAGGTAAACGGTACATTTTTCTAAGATCCTCTGCTCTAAACGACTCGAACACTTTTCCATCCGCTGTAGTAAATGTCCTGTCTGTGGTTGCAATGCTCTCAATAATCCACCTAACCATGTCATTATATGGCAAAACCTTGGCACACTTTTCTATTCTGTGTAAGTATGAGCAGGTCAATTCTTTCAATGTATTCTCTGATTTGCTTGTGGAATCTGTTGTAGCTTCCATTTCAAGTTCTTTAGGCTCTTCTGCTTCTAGTAAATTATAGATACTCTCCCAGCTTGCTTTTTCTAAACCGAGGCAAGTCGTATCTGATATCAATCCTTTCTTATTTGGTTCTGGTTCTTTGACTACGACAGGGGCCTTGGCTTTCTTCACCTTCTTTCCCATTTTCTCTCAATTCATCAACTTAGAGTAGCTCGACACAGACAATGAAAAACATAACAGAGAAATATACCTGTTAAACACACATGGGCAGTAGAGGAAATATGAAAGATAAAACATGCAAGTACAATTTTTATTAACAAATGATTTACATTTATAGTACATGTTGTGACCGTTGGGTTTCACATCCCAAGGTCTCTTGGACTCCTTTTGTCCATTC